>OZ012703.1:39721732-39859837 GCA_963942595.1 Cylloceria caligata | reverse complement strand
AGATGGAGATGGAGATGGAGATGGAGATGGAGATGGAGATGGAGATGGAGATGGAGATGGAGATGGAGATGGAGATGGAGATGGAGATGGAGATGGAGATGGAGATGGAGATGGAGATGGAGATGGAGATGGAGATGGAGATGGAGATGGAGATGGAGATGGAGATGGAGATGGAGATGGAGATGGAGATGGAGATGGAGATGGAGATGGAGATGGAGATGGAGATGGAGATGGAGATGGAGATGGAGATGGAGATGGAGATGGAGATGGAGATGGAGATGGAGATGGAGATGGAGATGAGATGGAGATGGAGATGGAGATGGAGATGGAGATGGAGATGGAGATGGAGATGGAGATGGAGATGGAGATGGAGATGGAGATGGAGATGGAGATGGAGATGGAGATGGAGATGGAGATGGAGATGGAGATGGAGATGGAGATGGAGATGGAGATGGAGATGGAGATGGAGATGGAGATGGAGATGGAGATGGAGATGGAGATGGAGATGGAGATGGAGATGGAGATGGAGATGGAGATGGAGATGGAGATGGAGATGGAGATGGAGATGGAGATGGAGATGGAGATGGAGATGGAGATGGAGATGGAGATGGAGATGGAGATGGAGATGGAGATGGAGATGGAGATGGAGATGGAGATGGAGATGGAGATGGAGATGGAGATGGAGATGGAGATGGAGATGGAGATGGAGATGGAGATGGAGATGGAGATGGAGATGGAGATGGAGATGGAGATGGAGATGGAGATGGAGATGGAGATGGAGATGGAGATGGAGATGGAGATGGAGATGGAGATGGAGATGGAGATGGAGATGGAGATGGAGATGGAGATGGAGATGGAGATGGAGATGGAGATGGAGATGGAGATGGAGATGGAGATGGAGATGGAGATGGAGATGGAGATGGAGATGGAGATGGGATGGAGATGGAGATGGAGATGGAGATGGAGATGGAGATGGAGATGGAGATGGAGATGGAGATGGAGATGGAGATGGAGATGGAGATGGAGATGGAGATGGAGATGGAGATGGAGATGGAGATGGAGATGGAGATGGAGATGGAGATGGAGATGGAGATGGAGATGGAGATGGAGATGGAGATGGAGATGGAGATGGAGATGGAGATGGAGATGGAGATGGAGATGGAGATGGAGATGGAGATGGAGATGGAGATGGTGATGGAGATGGAGATGGAGATGGAGATGGAGATGGAGATGGAGATGGAGATGGAGATGGAGATGGAGATGGAGATGGAGATGGAGATGGAGATGGAGATGGAGATGGAGATGGAGATGGAGATGGAGATGGAGATGGAGATGGAGATGGAGATGGAGATGGAGATGGGAGATGGAGATGGAGATGGAGATGGAGATGGAGATGGAGATGGAGATGGAGATGGAGATGGAGATGGAGATGGAGATGGAGATGGAGATGGAGATGGAGATGGAGATGGAGATGGAGATGGAGATGGAGATGGAGATGGAGATGGAGATGGAGATGGAGATGGAGATGGAGATGGAGATGGAGATGGAGATAGAGATAGAGATAGAGATAGAGATAGAGATAGAGATAGAGATAGAGAGAGAGAGAGAGAGAGAGAGAGAGATGTCACGGCGTACATATTGTGAGGGTGAATTACAAATCTTATTCCAAGTATGTGGACACCTTTGCTCCATCCTGCTCTTATCTCTACTCTTCACCAAGGTACCCACACCACCTCACTTTACTATCTTCACGTTACCGATACTGGTTAAGCAGAGTGGGTAACGCGGCGGAGGAAAAGTAGGGCGGTGGGGGTAGCCGCGTGGTGGGGGAAGGAGTGGGGATACGAGTGGGATGGAGCAAAGGTGTACACATACTACTAATTAGTAATCGCTTTAAACGAATAAATGAGCTGCCGTAGGGGCCATTGTGAATCCCATACCTGTATTGTTCTTCGGATTATTTATTTGGTTTATTTCTTGACTTTATTTATTTGTTATTGATTTTTAATTTTTATTGATTTTATTCCTTGATTTACTTTTATTGTTTTCTTTTGTTTTATTGATTAATTTATTTCTGAATTTTATTTGTTGAGTTTATTTATTAATTTTTTTGACTGATTTTATTCGTATTGATTACTTTACAGTTTATGGATTTTAAGGATTTATTACCACTTTGACAGTCCGAACCACCTACTCTGCCTTGAACAGCTGTAGCTCGTCTGCGTTAAGTCTGGTCAAACACCTCATTATTTTTCCTTCCGGCGCGTAAGCGCCTGGCGCCCAACCTGAAAGAGTTGAAACGAACGGAAGGAAAAATAGCTCTTTTAGTACGTTATAGTACTAAAAATGAAATTAAGTATTACATGGTAAGTAGAGAACATCAGGTAGCGACCTAGATGCAGTCTAAGTGACTGAAGAAGACCCGTGAGGGAATAATGAAGTACAATAATTAGAGATTAACTAGGACAATAGAGAGTTAAGAATAAATCAGACTCGGCGTAGTGGTCTATGCGTAAGCCCATCTACGAGATCGGAGGAGGTGCGTATCCAAATTTGTTGAGACACAGGAGCGTATTGCAGAAAAGAAAAGAAAGGAGATCTGTAACATTCAAGAATAATTACAGAAATAATTAGGATACTGTGGACCCTAGCATATAGAAATAAGTATTTGCGACGCACAAGAGAGAGATACTTTGAGAGTAAACTTAGATGTAGATGGAAGAAATTTGAAGTTCACCGTTAAATAAGATCCAAGGTAAGGAAATTAGAAGAAATAAAAGGTAGCAAAACAATACGAGTGAGAAAGTCTAATCTACAAGCTCCGCCAAGCATATCGAGCTGAAGCAATATAGCTCTCCAAGGAAACCGGGAAAAAGGGAAAACAAGTACAAATTACTCACCTAAGTGGAGAATTCAAATCAAGTCTATCCAGAGGTGTCGAGCCATCCGACGCACCCACAGATCTCTATCAACAAATAAATAAATAAAATAGAAGCACATTGGAAAACACTCATCAAGGTATACATCACGACATCAAAAGGACGTAATTTATCACTCGAAGGTCCCATCGCTACGAAAACACGCTCAGACAGTAACTGAGAACGGCACGGACACCTTGGGATAAGAATATGTACAAAAAACAGTATGGAAACACCACTTTTTATATTTTTTTCCAAAATCGAGGTGACGCGAGCGCGGATCCAGCGTGCACTACAGCTGACAGGCGAGCCAGCAACAAATCTCCAAGCGTAGCAGAATCCGCGGTCAGCGGCCTGTGAGGATACCGAATAAGACGGAGGCACCCGATTTCCACTTGGTTCTCGAGTTCGCCACCAGTCGAGAGAGCGACAGAGTGGAAGGTCCACTATCACGAGAGATAAAGAAGATCGTGGAACTACTGCATATATCGTCATATCGGAAATTAATTGTACTGGCGAACGGTCTCAATAAACCGAACACCAACATTTTCGTTATATCCTTGTTAAATAAACCCTACTTTTACCTACCTTAGACGTCTGAATAAATTATTCTTGTGTTCGAGCCCGTATTCTTCCCCCAAAAAGTTAAAAAATTAATGATAACTGGAAAATACCGTTACAAGTATGAGCTGTTAAAGTCGACTGGAAGAATTACAGGCGATGGTTATTGAATGCAATTTATGCGTTTGAGCCGAGCTGTGAAAGACAAACGGCCGCAATACAACGAGAGACACGGTAAAGTGATTTTGCAGCATGACAATGCTCGATCCCATGTTGCGAAAATGGTCAAGTCATACTTGGAAACGTTGAAATGGGAAGTTCTACCCCACCCGCCGTATACTCCAGATCAATGGCACATGACCTGGCCGATCAGCACTTCCGGTCATCTGAAGAAGCAAAAAATCTCATCGATTCGTGGATTGCTTCAAAAGATGACCAGTTTTTTCAACGCAAAATTCGTACGCTGCCCGAAAGATGGGATAAAGTAGTGGCCAGAGATGGATAATACTTTGAATCATAAACTTTGAATTATAAACAGTTTTTCACAATAAAGCCTCGAATTTCGGAAAATAATGGCGGAAGCAAAGTTGTATGCCTATACTTGCTTCGGTTTTTTTTTTTGACTATTTGGGAAGCTACCTCGATTGCATAATTCCGTAAGCTGATGTGCTCAAGATCCGAGTTCCGTGACTGTATCTGCGCCACCGAATATATTGTAGACGTATCGTCCTTTTGGTAGAGGGTGAAGGACACGAAGGAAGTCATACCCCTTATCCTTAACCAGCTGAAGCATCACTCAAATGGCGAGGAAAGGCGAATAGCTGAGACCATAGGTGATAGTGGTGAGCTGATATAGGACCATTTGTTGCTTTGAATCCAGCCAGTTAATCTATTGGAAGTCCCAGTCGTCGAGATGAAGTCAAATTTATCGGTACATTTTAGTTATGTCGGTTGCAAAGATAAAGCGATACTATCTGATTCAGAGCGGATGTCTAAAGTGTCCTGTTGAATATTGGCTCCCGTAGAAAGGACGTCACTGAGAGGGACACCAGTGCTCGGCCTTCCATCTCCTATTGAAGACAACCCGGAGCTTGATTGTGACACTATGCTCACGGAACACGCCATGGTGCGGTAGATAGTCGACTGGATTGAAAGTTGAATTTGTTGGAGCACGAAGCATATGTAGAAGTAATTCATACTCTTACAGAAAGTATGGTGTAGAGCTCACGGTAAGTGTGGTTGCGTGAGAGCCGTTATTGAAGAAGCTGAAGGAAGTGCCGTGCTGTCGTGAAAGAATCACCAAAGGAGGCGGTTGGAGCCTTGAACGGGAGTCGAACCATATAGCACCCGTTGCTGTCTGCAGAATAGGTTGCTTTGAAGTGATGTTCGCAAGTAGCCTCGTCTGGTTTGAGTGTAGGAGTTGAGTCGGGGGAACTTCCTCTTAGACCGAGAACTGTCGTAGTAACAACGAGACGTCGTCCTTTGCTGAAGACAGAAGAGCGTGAGCTTGAGAAGAAGTTGCGTGGTCGACGGGACCGAGCACGATCCATCCGAGGAGCATCTGTTGAGCGATGGGATCGATAGGTCGACCTTTGATGACGCCTGAATTGATGAGGAGCCCGTGTGAATTGGCACCGAGTATGCAGTCTATTGGCCCTGGCGTGAGGAAATTTGGGTACGCTAGACGGAGACCATCGAGGTTTGACCATTGTCCGAGGGCTATGAATGACGGAAGGTAAAACTGAGTTTTGTGAGAATGTATACCGTTACCCTCACCGTTGAAGTACCCTCATCGTTGAAGTACCCTCATAGTTGAAGTACCCTCATCGTTGAAGTACCCTCATGGTTGAAGTACCCCCATCAATAGATAACAGCATGAAGGTCACCGCTCCCCGCGTGCAGCCGGCTGAACGGCTGCCAATGCCAAAAAAGCTTGATGAAAGCAGAGACTCGGCCTAGATAAAGAAGCTGAGCTGCTCGTTCAGCAAGAAAGGATAACTCTACGCCAGGACTGATGAGGAGGTGCATTTAGAGTGAAGAGCCCGAGACTGTAGACAGGATCGCTTGACAAGTGGCTAGAAGTACTGATAGCCACTTTACAGTTTACTTGCTTTTCAGAAAAGTGGTGCAATAGTCCGTATTTGAAACAGTAAATGGAGGAAGTTCTGAAGAAGTGAACGAAGTTACAATTATAATTGATGTTCCTGTGGTGATGAGGTAGCGTAAGGCGTAATCAGGGCGCTCCTACCCTGAGAAGACGTTGCGGGAGAATCGCTCGTAAAGCAGATGAGTCTGTGATGCTTATTGTTGCATTCACGACAATGACCGGTGATGCGACATTTAGAAGCGGAGTGAAGTCCGAGGCAATTAAAGTACAACCGGCGCTGTGTAATGATATATCGTCTCTCTGTTGACGACTTCTGTCTAAGCAGCGGGCACGTAGCGATGTAATACTCACCTAAGTAGTAGTGCCAATGCTTTACGGCGGACCCGGCGGACCAGAGTGGTCCAGTAGCCTCGACAGCTGCTACCGTGTAGGCTTCGGAGGTTAAATTCGAATATTTTGTGGATGCCGATGCAGCCGGGTTTGTCCCACGCAGCAGCGGACGAATCAGAAGAGAGCGGGAGTTCGCGATCTGTTGCACGGCTTCCCCCTGGAGAGATGTCCGTAGGTCGTGCATCTTCTCGACTGTTGTGATGTCCGCGTTTTAACCTATCATCGAGATGAAGAGCTCTCATACCGATACTTACAAGGAAAGGTACTTTGGTGTCCCCCTCCGATTTTAATGCAACTCACGTATGTTGTAGAGCATCGAAAACTAAAAGACACGTATTTTTTTTTATCGGCGGAAAAACATTTTTAAGGGGTGAAATCACCCTTCAAAAATAAGGGTGATTATGCAGTTTCACCCCTAAAAATGAATTTTTTTCTTCAACTCCACGTGGAATTTTTATTGTTTTCAATGAGGAGTATTTTGGTTTTTGTTTTATTAAAATCGGTTGACGCCTTCTGGGTGAAACTGCAAAATCACCCCTCGACATGCTATTTTTGAAGGGCGATTTCACCCCTTAAAAATGTTTTTCCGCCGATAAAAAAAAATACGTGTCTTTTAGTTTTCGATGCTCTACAACATACGTCAGTTGCATTAAAATCGGAGGGGGACACCAAAGTACCTTTCCTTGTTAGTGAAAAGATCTGCTAGGTTTTCTTCTGAATCTTTTTTAATAACTGTAACGTGGCAGAATATTCGAGCTACGTCCTCCTCGCTCAACAACTACCAGCACGATCGCTCAGGGCTGCAGGGGATGATTTTCGTATTTTATTTATTCTTTATTTTTATTTTTTTTGTTGTATTTTTTTATATATATATAATGCGTTCGATACGACCGAGGGATGGAGAGGGAGTACGAGGGAGAGGAGAGCAATGGGACAACTTCGGGAACTTCGGACTGATATTTTATGTTTTTCTTGGTCGGAATATGCCACGTTCCCGACGACGCACCAAAGAGTACGCGGCCTTCCATCCTTAGCGGCCGTCGACTCACGGGAATCTATGTATCTCCGAGAGTCATCTGCTGGGCTATGCGCAACGTTGGAATTGTCCATCGCTAAGGAATACATTGTCCAGCTGAGGCGCTAGTCGCGGTCATCGTGCGACACCGGTTCCCCCAATTAACTGAGTTTAGCGGGTTAAGTGGGGATCATAGTTCACGGGCACGCGTGCCGGCAGGACCTCAGGGCTTTTTCCCGGTGACCGTTGAGCGAACCAGACGTAGCGTACTCTCTATCTGTGTCCCGCTCTATCTTTCGGCATCCCGCTCATAATTATTGAGGCGAGGAAAAGAGGTTGGTCCTTCGAGCCAACATCCGAACACTGTACGATCAACCAGGAGGAATAATCAAACGTCTTTCGAGATTTCCCGGATTTCAAGGAACGTCACGGCAGCATCGTCCCGGTGAGCTCTTCTTCCTTCCACGGTCTTTCGCTATTGTTTTATTATTCTATCATTCGATTTATTGGGCATTAGTTTTCGAGCTTGGTCACACCTGCGGCTCTGATACACCGCGTGCAGAGTAGTAATTTGTATCGGGAACCGCGGCGTTTATCGAGTGTACTCGCGAGATCGTGTAACCGGTAGATACCGGGAGAAAGTCACCGTATTATTTAATTGTATTTTGAAGACGGTTAAACCGTGCGCGCGTTAGGCCGTTATCCCGGTGTGCTTTGTATTTGTTAGCCTGTGTGTGTGGGATTGAAACGGAATAGACCGTGTCGCGGATTTTACCGAATAATTCACGTCGATTTATATGACTTAGTTTATTTCTTTTATTGTATTCTATTGCCTTGGTCTTACGTTGACGGACGTACCGTCATTTACCATACTTTATTTATTCTATTAATTGGTTCTTTTCTTATTATATCGAACCGTACCTCATTATTTTTCTTTCGCGTTTAAAATTTGGAAGTAGTGCGAGTTCGGCCGTCGTCCCGTCTGTGGTATTTGGGCTTGAGGGACTTGTACGGTCGGTACCGTATCTAACTTAATTAAACTAATTGTTCGTCGTTCTTATTAGTACGGTTATTATCGTTAGTATTGTTTATTGTTATTATTATTATTATTTCGGACGTCAGTCCTTTCATTAGGGTTTTCTCAGGTTCTTTTTAAATAATTTGGGGTTTTATTAATCGTTACTCGTTCTCGACTTATTAGCCGTTACTTGCTTGCGATTTTCAAGATAGGAGAGTTGCACTAGTCAAAGCTCGCGTACGTGACCTCCCGACGTCCCGTTGTTATGATTCTTGGATGTATTTGGGATTAGCTCGGTATAGGCCGTATCGCGAACTGTGCGTTGAGACAACCGAATATTTGGCTTTGTCGGTGAATATTGGTCGAAATTCGAAGCGAGCGAGATAGGCTATATAACGTCTGCCGTGTATGAGAAAGAGAGAGAGAGAGAGAACGGGATAACTGCTGCCGTTGAATTAAAGATTAAAACTAAGATACCTAACTAAATTTAGAAAATTGTTAACACGAGAGACTGATTTTACGGGACATTTTATTTGAATTCTAAGTTGTTGTTTATTGGAAATTACCATCAGATCGCGAGAAATAAAGAAGTTTGTAAGTCCCGTACCTGCTGTTGTTGTTTGAATCATTTACTGTTATTATTTTATTTATTTATTTAATATTTATTTAGCTAAATATTGTTTATTGTTTGTGTTTGGTATTTATTGACAATGTCTTATTATTGGACTTTGTTCAGTAATTCTAATGAATTATTTTAATTAATTGATTTTATTCATATGTTATCTTTGACTAATTAGTGACTTGACGGTCCGAACCACCCACTCTGCCTGGAACAGCTGTAGCTGGCCTGGGTCGAGACTGGTCATCCAACTCGGTATTTTTTCCTTCCGGCGCGAAAGCGCCTGGCGCCCATCTCGAAAGAGAAAATAAAAAGGAAGGAAAAATAACTTGGACCAGTCATAGGTAACGTGGTGCGTTGAGGCACAAATTTACCGTTACATAACATCAACTTTTCCTTTCAAGTAATTCTCGTTAACTCGAATTTTTGTTAGATTCCCATATTGACTTATACTAATTGCACCAGCATTATCCTTATAAATTTTTACCGGGTTTTCAATTTCTATTCCAAAATCTTTCAATAACTCTCTAAATAAGTTTAGCTCACTCACACATACAGAGTAGGCTACATAATCTGCCTCTGTCGACGATTTCGTTTCAATATCTTGTTTTTTTTATTTCCAAAATATAGTATTACCATACATTCTTATAACATATCCCGTCTTGGATTTCCTGTCTACTCTATCTCCTGCCCAATCAGCATCGACGCAACAATCGAATATATCCGAATTTACATTTTTCTTAAATTTGAACTTTTAATCTCTGGTATAATATAAATATTTTAATACTCTTAAAGCGTACTAATAATGGCTTTGATCATAACCATTTTGAAATCTACTTAGATAATTCAAGCAATAATAAATATCTGGTCTAGTGCTTGAACTCACATACAACAAGGCCCCAATTAAATTCCTATATTTTATATCATTTGACACGGACAAAGCAGGTTCACATTGCAAATGTTGCTCCATTGGGGTAGCATACAATTTCGCAATTTCTATTTCATACCTTCTTGCTAATGACTCAATATAATTTTTCTGATGTAATGTCATAATTTCCATCTCACAATCATATCCAATATTTATTCCTAAATAAGTTTTCATTTAGCCCATATCTTTCATTCGAAATTTTACTGCTAATTTTACTTTAATGCATTCTATTAGTTTCTGATTTTCACTACAGACTAACAAATCATCTACAAAAATTATCAAATAAATTTTTCCAATATTATTCTCCCAATAATATAAACAGTAATCAATTTTACTACGCTTAAATCCTATCAGGAGTACAAATTGAAAATGCGGGATTTTTTTCTATTTTTGAACGTTTATTCTGAAAAAATGGTAACAAATGAATTATTCAAAGTATTGTCCATCGCTAGCCACAACTTTTTCCCATCTTTCTGGCAATTTACGGATACCGTCGCGAAAAAATTCGGCCGGCTTGGCTGCTATCCAGTCATCGACCCATTTTTGGGCTTCTTCGTAAGAATGGAAGCGCTGGTCAGCTAGGCCATGTGTCATCGATCGGAAAAGGTGGTAATCGGAAGGAGCAATATCTGGGCTATACGGCGGGTGGGGTAAGACTTCCCATTTCAGCGTTTGTAGGTATGTTTTGACCGGCGCTGCAACATGTGGCCGAGCGTTGTCATGTTGCAAAATTACTTTGTCGTGTCTTTGCTCGTATTGTGGCCGTTTTTCTTTGAGTGCGCGGCTCAAACGCATCAATTGAGTTCGGTATAGTGCTCCTGTGATGGTTTTGTTCGATTTCAATAGCTCATAATACACCACACCCAGCTGGTCCCACCAAATACAGAGCATGAGCTTGGCGCCGTGAATATTTGGTTTGGCCGTCGATGATGATGCATGGCCGGGGTAACCATATGATTTTTTGCGCTTCGGGTTATCGTAATGGATCCACTTTTCATCACCAGTGACAATGCGATGCAAAAAACCCTTCCGTTTTTGCCGTTCGAGCAGCAGTTCGCATGCAAAAAAACGGCGCTCGACGTCTCTCGGCTTCAGCTCATACGGCACCCAATGTCCTTGCTTTTGGATCATTCCGAGGGCTTTTATACGATGGGAAATGGCTTGTTGTGTCACTCCCAATGAATCTGCGAGCTCTTGTTGAGTTTGACACGAGTCTTCATTGAGTATTGCCTCTAATTCAGCATTCTCAAACTTTTTCACTTGGCCCGGCCGCTCTTTGTCCTCAACGTCAAAATCACCACTTCTAAACCGCACAAACCATCTCTCGCACGTTGAAACCGATGGAACATGACTCGGATAAGCCTCGGAGACCAATCGATGTGCTTCAGCAGCACTTTTCTTCAAATTAAAGAAGTAAATTAAAACTTCCCGCAAATGCTGTTTTGTTGGCACGAAACTCGACATATTGAGAGCTCAAAAAAACTATGAATTTGACACTGCGACAAATTGACACATACTGAAAATTAAAGCTATAAGACGTAGCTTTGACATGAACATAGTCACAGTACTGCCTGATGCGTATAGCGTTAGTAACGCCATCTGTTATCAAACCCGCATTTTCAATTTGTACCCCTGATAATTCTGTCAGGTATTCGTCTAAGCATTCATACCACACTCGTGGACTTTCTCGCAATCCGTACAAGGCCTTTTCAAGTGTACAAACTTTGCCTGTATTGTCATCGTAACCTTGAGGCTGTTTCACATACAGTTCCGATTTTACTTTTCCATTTAGGAGCGCAGATTCGACATCCATTTGATCTATCCCTAGTCCGTTTTGTACACAGTAATTTAACTTAATATTTAATGTTTGAGTCCTTGCTACTGGTGAATAAATGTCTTCTAACACTTCTCTTCGTTGAAACCCTCTCACTACAATTCTCGGTTTAAATTTATTCTCCGCCTTTTTTGTGTACACCCACTTAAGATCTAATACTTTTCGATCTTTTGGCTTTTCGACCAGTTTCCATGTATAATTTCTATTTAAGCATTCAATTTCTTTATTCATAGCCTCTCGCCAGTTATCGCTATCGTTACATTTTATTGCTTCATTCTAATTTTCTGGAGTGTCTACACTAACATAATTTACATAAACACAGTTGGTTATTGGATTTATATATCTGCTGACAGGGCTTTTCTTTCCTTCTGACCTTTTCAGTACTTGTAAATTTTCATCGCTAGTACTGGGCATGTTATTCACAAACTCATTATTTTCATTTTCCTCACTCTCATTTTGAAGTTTCGGATTAGTCTCGTTTTTAATTACGTAATTTTCATTAATTTCCTCGTTATCTTTAAATCCAACTAAATTTATATTCTCTTCAAATATATCTACATGTTCAGCCACAATCATCTTGTTATTGATTAATACTCTATAACCTACCTTTTCATAACCGACTAATACTCCTAGATCAGTTTTTCTATCCGACTTACTTTTTCTTTTAATTTCTGGGACTCTAACAAAAACTCTACTTCCATATAAGTTTAAATTCTTAACATCGGGCTTTTCTCCCATAATAATTTCATACGGAGTATTTTTTGGATTTTTCAAATAAACAGCCGTCTTGACTACCTCTGGCAAAAATCTATTATGTATTTTCGCATCGGACAGTAAACATCTCGCCGTATCCATTACCGACCTATTGTATCTTTCCGCAGTTCCGTTTAACTCGTGAATATACGGAGGGCACGGTTCAATGTAGATTCCCTTTTCTTTAGTCAAATTATATATATCTTTATTCAAAAACTCTTCACCGTTATCGCACCTTAAGCGCTTAGTTCTTTTTCTAGTTAGATTTTCTACTTGATTTAGATATGTTGTAATACAATCATAAACATCATTCTTCCCTTTCATTGTGTAAACTTTCCCAGCCTTACTATAATCATCAATTACAATTAGGAAATATCTTTCACTATAGCCTATGGTACTATGCGGTCCGTTTACATCTGCATGAATAATTTCCCCTATATCCTTTGCTTTATGTCTATTATTTCCGAAACTATTATTAATCATTTTATTTTGTATACATGTATCGCATTTTAAATAGTCGCTCGCTTAATTATTTGGTAACCCTTCAACTAAGTTATTTTGACTTAGAATATTTAAATATTTGAAATTTACGTGACCTAATAGTCTATGATATTTTTCTTTCAGAGTCATATTCTTTTTTACATTTTCTGTGACATGATTTTGTTTATTCTCAACAAAGCTACTGATTTTGTACAAATTATTTACTTTATTAGCTACTGCTATCAGTTTATTTTCCCGTGTATAAATTTTTGAAGTATTTCCCATTGATATTATTTTAGCGTTATCAGCAATTCTTCCAAAACTCATTGCGTTTCTATCCATTTCTTTTACAAGAAATACATCTTTAAGTTCTACTTCTGTTTCATCATTCTTTGTTACGAACTTAGTTACTATATTTCCAATTTTCGTTGCCTTCAACGTTCGACCATCACCTATTTTTACACTAATTGGATTTTCTAGTCTATTTGATTTTACAAATTAATTTTCACCATTTATTATATGGTCCGTACATCCGCTGTCTAAGACCCATTCGACTCTATTTTCGCAATTATTTACCTCAACGTTATATTCTACCTTATTGTCTACCTCTGTTGTGAAAGTCATCCTTCCTTGGTCTGCGCTTAGACGATCTTGCCGTTGTTGACCGCCTCGTCCTCGTTGGCCTGTGCCTCGGCCTCGGTGACCGCTGCCGCTTCTTCCATAGCTGCCGTCTCGTAGCTGCTGAGGCTGAAAGCGCGCGCTCTCTCGCGCTTGTTGCTGTCCTCCTCCCCTCGGGCCTGTCCAAGAGGTTCCAGCACTGCTCTGGCTCGTGCATTCGTACTGATATTGTCCTTGTTTTTCGCATTTATAACACGTTCTGTCCTTTTTCATTTCACTTCTGAACACATTCGAATTCCCACTTTTATTTCTTAGATTTTGATTTTTATCTTTTTCTTTATCTTCATACATCTTAATTTTGTTAATTACGTAGTCTACAGTTTTATCTCCTTTGGGTAATACGTCGATTAAATATCCGATATGGCTTAATGTGCTTGCTAGCGTTCTCAGCATGTAATTTAATTTTTCTCTTTCAGTCACTATCGCTCCGGCATTCTTCAACTCAATTATTAGTTTCTCAAAGTCACTGTTAAACTCACTTGTCCCTGTGTAGTCTTTCAATTTGATCCTTTCTGATTTGTTTCTTACACAAATCTGTAATGCGGTTGATTCACGCAAATAAAGTTTATCCAATTTCTTTATTATTCCATAACGTGTAGTTTCTTCATTGATAAGCTCCATTTGTCTGTTTGACAAAGCACTATATATATAGCTTATTTCTCTTAAGTCAGTATCACTCCACGTGGCTTCATTGTCTGTGTCGATTCTCTCTCGTTCAATAACTTTCTCACATTTTTTCATTCTCAAAAATACAGTAATTCTTTTTTTCCATGTACTGTATTCGTTTCTATCAAAAATTGGTAGCGTCATCTTGAACTCGTCCGTCATGTTGACTCGACTATAATTCTCACTTCCGTTTTCTTTGGAAACTTTAGTTAATTCCAGTTTGACTTTTGACCCACTTTCCAATTCACTGCCCCGTGTTTCCATAACCTCACGGAGCTTTTTCCCAAACTTTCTACTTACCAACCATTTAACCACGCTCTGTATAATATGGTATATTATACAGGGTGGCCGATTTATCTGAAAACATTGAAATATTTCGAAAACTACGCATCGGATCAAAAATAGTTTTGAATAAAATTTGTTCGCCTGGTAGAGGGTCATCCAATGATACCAAATTCGACCCCTCACTCCCTCCCTCTGGAGTGGGGGTGAGGGCAACTTTGAAATCGTAAAAGGGAACTTCCGTTTTTATTGCAGATTCGGATTCCCCATAAAAAATAAGTAATTTTTATCTGAAACATTTTTTTTCGATTCGTGATAGATGACGCTGTAATCGCAAGAAACCTGATTTTTGCGAATATCTCGAGAAATTACACATCGGAATGAAAAAAGAAAAAAGACATGTTTCATTTTTCAAAAAGCTATTCTGCGATACGAAACTCGATCCAACCCCCCCCCCCCCCCCCCATCCCTACCCCATTGTGCAGATGATGCGCAGAAGTTGCACGAGGAAATCACCCGCCTACAAGCCTCGCAACAGACACTTCGAGATAGACTGAAAAAACAGGTGCAAGTAGTAAGGACCACCCTGAGTATGTTCAACGAGAGCTCACATCACGTCCAGGCCAACGAGCAAGCCTTGCTGACTCAGGATATGCAAATCAACCACACACTCAATGACCAGCCGTACGGCGCACAGTGGACGCAGAGCCCGAAATCGTGGCAGTAAATACAAATAACCTCCGATCGGAATGAAAATTGGTATGCAGGGGTTTTTAAGGTCGCTGATTACGAATCTGAAAGCTAAATTATTGTAAACAAAATGGCCGATCCAATATGGCGGACATGGATGTTAAAAAGGTGTCCGATCTTGACAAAAATCGGTATCTGCGGGTTTTTAGGGTCACTTATTACGAATCCAAAAGCCAAATTATTGTAAACAAAATGGCCGATCCAATATGGCGGACATGAATGTTAAAAAGGTGTCCGATCTTGACAAAAACTGCTATATGTGGGTTTTGAGGGTCGCTCATTACGAATCCGAAAGCCAAATTATTGTAAACAAAATGGCTGATCCAATATGGCGGACAAGTATGTTAAAAAAAATTAAAAATTTTCAAAAAAACTCCCTCATGCCGTACCACTCAAAAAAGGATGAAATAATTTACTTATTTAGTATGACGTTTTCGTATACAATGATATATAACTTGCATTAGTTATTTGAATTTTAATTATTATAATTGAATTGAACAAAATTGATATACACGGGTTGTGAAAGTGACTGATTGCGAATCAGAAAGCCAAACAATAACGTAGCGAAATTATCGTTCAAATTATCCTTTATAATAAGATATAATTCTTTCCTCGTCAAATGTACTCCTTCGTAATGGGACCCTGTAATAAAGACATAAAATTGTATAGAATTTGTGTTGAAGGATCAGATCAAAATTTTAATGAATTTTAATTATTGTAACAAATAAGTAGCCGCAATAATTATTCGTATTTTTTTTTTAAAAGTACATAAAAAACAACAGTTATGAAAAAAAAATTGAATTTAGACTATTATGAAAGAAGTTATGAGCAAAAAAACATAAACAAATATTTTTTGAACGGGTGACCAAAAACATCTCAAAATGTACCAGAAGCCGATTTTTGATGAGTACATGAAAATATGACAAAATCAAGGGAAAAAAAATTGAACTGTCCGATTTGGCGTGGAATGCCCCATATATACCTATATATATAATAATAATATCAATAAATAATAAAAATGTATCAAATATAAATAAAATGTGACGATTCAAATTAATTACTTTAGTATATACTTACATATATATGTATTGTTGTATGTCTACAAAAATAGATATATAAATGATTTACTTGAATTTGTACTTTGTATATATATATGTATATATATATATATATATTATATATGGTATATGTATGGATATAGTCCTATTGCTCAAGTAGCAGCTGTTCAATGGCCCCATGGCATGGCGTATGGCGCCGCGCGAGCGTGCACGGTCGGCAACCGCCTGTTTTACGTTGCCAAAAACCATAACAGACAAAGTTAGGCAGCTCTAGGCAGCTAATTCCTGTTAATTTCGCAAGCTTATATAATAAACTAAAGGCCTAGACATTGGCTGTCGCAGAATATGGCAGAAAGTATAACTTTTCGGATAGTTGAAAATATAAGTTTACAAAATTCTTTCACTTTATTTATGCAGTAGTTTATACTACACTTCAATAATTTACATATTTATTTTAAACTCAACCAATGTAAAAATATCTTCTACATACCTCCAGAAGTCGTATCCATGTCTCCGGATTGATTTAAAACACTTCACTTTAAAGTTATCGATTTTATAAGTCACGGTAGTTTTCGCTCGTTCAGCGCGCGATGCGAACACTCGTCTCGAAGGCTAACTTCCAACTGACGCAGCGACGAAGGTATACGGTGAAAAAGGTTCCCCTTTTACAATTTAACGCAGCCATTAGTCCTCTACCTGACTGCCTGCTCAAATATCCCGATTGTAAAAATTTTTTTCTGACTTTTCTGCCACGATTTCGGGCTCTGCGTCTACTGTGCGGCGTGACGAGACGCCAACGCCTGGAAGAAAGCCTGGCCGCAATCGGCATAGCCGTGGATGCGCTACTAAGCGACGTTCGAGAATTGATGCACTTGGTAACAAAGATAGGTGAAGGCAACGCAGGTGGAATACCCCTGCCACCGAGAACGCTTACGCGTTACCTCGCAATCGCTGCGACATACCTCCCACCAGGCACGAGTTTCCCTGTCGCTGTAGAGTACAGCCAAGCGCCAGTACTTATGCGACTGGCTGACTTAAAGGCCTACAGCGAAGGTGACGCAATTGTACTCGTGCTCGACTTACCGTTGATCAGGCAACAACGGTATTGTGTACAGAAGGCCTACTCCATACCGAAGAAAGCGAGTAATTGAAAATACTACTAACTGGAAACAACGGTAAATCCAGTAGTAATCGATGCAGAAAGCCACAATTATCTGCAAATGTCTAAGGAAGACCTGCAAAATTGCAAGATCATCAATAAATTATACATTTGTCCATCGAAACACCCTTCCATTATGATTTTGGAAGATACCCCCTGCGAAATGTTGATTTACGCCCAAATCACCCAGGACAACGGAGAGAGCGGCGTCAAACAAGAAATCCGGCTGATTCGTACCCTTCTCATCCTCCTGCAACAGCCGGGGCGATGGACATACGTCACGCCGACCTCAGAAGCCGTTGGTATGACTTGCAGCGAAAAACCCATTCGACACGAAATTCTAAGTAAAACGGGAATGCCGGCTTTGACAGGCATATATATCGTAACCGCCCTAACTTTCAGCGTGAAAATAACAGGGTGAATATCTCAGATCATCCAAAAGATTACCTTCCTCCGTACGACCTGAATTTGAAGGAAACAGAGGCTCAGATGCCTCCTACCCAGACTACTGAGGAAATTACACTGGCAAGCGTCCTGCAAAATCCGAAAGAGCTGCAAAAGTTCGAAGATCAAGCAGAAAAGACTCCAGAAACCCTCGACATTACCGGAGACAGGACGCAGCATCCCCACATAATTAGCCTCTACTCGCTGAGTGCAATAGCACCAATAGCTTCCTTCTGTTTAAATGTTATAGGTACAGACGGAACCGGACACTGACAAGGACAACCGAGGCAACGACCCCGGCAGCAGCCGAGATAAATATTAATCTCGAGCCACTCGAACGACAACAGCCACAGGAGCGATTGTGATCCCAGCGGGCCAGGACCTGGGAAACTCGCCCACTCAACCGAGTGCGATGGCCAGATCAACGATGAAAAAGAAAAAATATGGCAAAAACATCAAAACTACGATAAAAATTGTATTGTACTATATATTGCCCGGCATATAAATATCTTAAATGATATACGGGAAATCAACCGAAGAAAAAATGTTTATAAGAAAAAATTTTTCCTTCAAGGGGGAGGGATGTTGTGCCGCGAATTAATTCTTTGAATTGTTCCTTCTTCGCGTGAGGCCATTCACCGAAGTAGGAAACATGTGCAAACGTAAGCAACGAGCTGCGAGCAATGACCGCTACGAGCTCGAGCTACGACTTGCTGGATTTCGCAAGCAAAGCTTATTGTGAAATTCATTTCGACACTCGATTTCGGTCAAAGGGGTGATTACTGCTTTGCCGAAATCATTCTATTAGTAGATGCAAACGCGAGAGGTTGGTTCTTCGTACGGGCTCGAAACCACAATTTATTGTAATATACTTTGATTGACTTTTAAATAATCAACGGAAAGTTACCGTGGCCTATAATAAATACTTCCCTTTTACATAAATTCACGTTTACACGAAATACTCGATATCTATCTCCTAATCGGCAAACGATCCCAAAAAAATAACTTTTTAATATTATACCGATTACCGAGTTATCCAATTATGCGGTACCGGGATAACAGACCAAAAAATGTATGATATTGTTCCATAGAAATGATTGAGAATATTTTGTGATTAATACTAACTGGTGTGAAAAAGCACTCTAAGAAAATTGACAAGTGCGCAGTGTGGGCGCCTAGCCAAAACGAGTAAGAATGTGAAGTATCCATGAATGTAGTGCTTTGCGCAGTGAAACTGTACTAATTGAGTATTTCTACGCTATCGACGGATAGTAGGTCGATCCATTCGCACTTAGTAAGTCGAGTGACAGCTGCGAATGTTAATATTAAGGATCCTGGTGATAATTATGCTAAATTAAATGCACTCAATATTTAACAAGAATAAATTAATGTTTATTGAATCATTTAACAATATTTAAATAATACCTTGTGAGTGAAAAAAGCAATATATAATTGATTAGATCTGGCCTGTGTGTTGATGCACTGATATTGATTAGATTCCTAGGCTGGTGAGTCGACTCGTTGATTTGTGTAGATGATCCTGGTGAGGTGTTCTGATGTAGGTCTCTGACGTGAAACCACACGACGGGCTGGTGAGTAAGCTATCGTCAACGTATACTGCGAGGCTGCGTGACGTCTATGCTGCCAACGACGCACCACGCTGATGACGTTTATGTGAATATTTCGCGAGTTCTGGTGATCTGCTGTGATTTGCACTTACACTGAGTTGAAATACGGGTGATTTAACAATGAATGTAACACACTACACTACTAACAAGGAAAGGTACTTTGGTGTCCCCCTCCGATTTTAATGCAACTCACGTATGTTGTAGAGCATCGAAAACTAAAAGACACGTATTTTTTTTTATCGGCGGAAAAACATTTTTAAGGGGTGAAATCGCCCTTCAAAAATAGCATGTCGAGGGATGATTTTGCAGTTTCACCCAGAAGGCGTCAACCGATTTTAATAAAACAAAAACCAAAATACTCCTCATTGAAGACAATCAAAATTCCAGGCTAAGTTGAAGAAAAAAATTCATTTGCAGGGGTGAACAATCCCCTGATTTTTCAAATTTCCACCCTACACAAAAAACTAATCAACCAAATTAAACAGAACATGTACCATTTGGAAAGGCAAGTTAAAATAAAGTTAACGTATTTTTGCACATTCACAGGAAAATGAGTTTACGGGGGTAAACTACCCCTTATCCATTAGTACGTATATTTGTGCGTACATTCTTGTTTCTCGTTATTTACATGTTAAAGAGCTGCTTGCGTTCACTCTTTGTGCTGATTTTGTGCTTATCAATAATTTATCGTCATATGTCATCGACCTTTCGATTAGATAGTATTTCGATTCGGCGCAAATTTCGGAATAAGTCGATGATGCAACAGTCGTTCCATCTATAGAATTTTGTCAGTTATTCCAACGAAATGAATATGATCTTATTTTTTTGAGTAATCTAATCATACGCCAATATGATAAAAATACTTTCGACGCAGTAAGAGGTGTTTTCTACATAGGCGGCTATCTGGGACTGCGTATTATCTGCTGATATCGCATGTGGTTCAACAACAAGTCTTTCAAATATAAAAGCCGCGATACATATAGCGATCTTCAGTTGCTCACTTGAACGGAGTGCCAGTGCGTCAGTTATAATTTCTGACAAAAAAAAAATCAATAGACCATGAAAGTGAATCCAATCAACGTCATTAAACTTCTTTTGGCTACATTTCAAGCCATGAATATTCCCGAAACTCCGATTAACAATGCAGAGATCGAGGTAAAGCAGAATTTCAAAAAAGTTCTGGTCGACTGCATGGACGATTATAACGGAGTTGAAATTATCAAGGAACAATCGCTAGATTTTCAAGAGCCATTCAAGCAATATGATGTTAACCCTGTCGAGGACACTCTTTGGCAACATGATGAAGGTCCAGTGGATTCTGATACTTGTTCTAAATACGAAGAAGACATAAGGTACGATTACAAACGCAAAGCAATCGAATACTGGAGATCCGGTAAGAAGAAAAATTACAGTGTCGATACCGTGAGTCAGAAATTCAAAAAAGTCAAATCTGTACGACAATTAAAACGCTGGGCAAATCAAATGAACAAAGGTGGGACCTACAAGGAGAAATTAGCTCAAATCTCTGAATATACTTTGAAAAACATACAAGCCGCAATAGATGCTGGTTTCATTGTTCATGATATCGACCTTCAAAAGTGGGCTCTACAAGCTCAAAAAGAGATAGGTCACGAAGACATTCGTTTTAAAGCTTCTCATAATTGGCTTCGGAAGTTCAAGAAATCACATCGTATTGTGTCTAGGAAAATTAATAAATTCGTAACACGAAAGACTATAGAAGACGAACCAGTTTTAAGGATGAATGCAGAAAACTTCGTAAATGAAATTAAACCATATATTCAAACATATGGACCGGAAAACATATATAATTCAGATCAGAGCGGTTTTCAACTGGAAATCCACTCTGGCAGGACTCTGACGACTGAAGGAACTAAACAAGTGCAATGTGTAGTACAATCCGTATCATCGACAACTCACAGCTACACTATCCAGCCAACCATAAATGCAGATGGAAAATTATTGTCACCCTTTTTTATCGTTCTAAAAGAGGGAAAGGGTGAGTTCGGCCCAATCGTGGAAAAAAATTTATTCAGGCCAGAAAACGTATTTTTAACAGCAACGAAATCCGGAAAAATGACTTCAGGTATGGACAAAAATGATTGCCAGAAAATATTGAACATATGATGAATTATACTATATCGATAACCAATATCATCCTATGTATAGAGCACTTCAAAATTTGGTTGGAAAAAGTATTCTTCCCCAACACCGGCCGTGACAGCGTATTGTTGATAGACTCGTGGAGTGGACACTGCCCAGAAGTTGTTCTAAATGCAACACCTCGGGGCAAAAAAATAATCACAAAGATAATACCTAAAGGCACCATAGTGAAAATCCAACCACTCGACGTTTTTGGTTTCCGAATATGGAAAAATTTTGTACGACATTTTTCCGACAATGTATTATTACTTAATTCTGATATTCATTTGCACTTGAGAAACAACATAATCAAACTGCAATCTCTCGCACACAATCAACTTTCATCACCCAGATATATAAATCTTTTCAAATATGCATGGTTCAAAAGTAATTACATAACCGATAAGCCAAACGAATTCGACAATCCAGTGAGTTTTGGTTTCGGTCAATCGTCTCAAGCACACTGTGAAGTACTAGGTTGTAATAATGTGGCCATCATCAGATGCTCATGGTGCAAGAAGTCTTTATGCTTGCAACATTTTTTTGAAGAGTATCATTTCTGCACGACTTACGAACCATGATTGCTGCAAATTATGACGTGCACATTGCACGTTGATGAATTGTAAAAGGAATGATACATTATAATATATTGTGACGTAGTCACAATCCTAAAAGGATAAAAGAAAAACAGAATAAAATCAGAATAAAATGAAACACAAAATACAAAGAAACAAAATCATTTATTGATAATACCTGCCCTAGCAATTTTGGCAACTGCAAAATCAACCGAAAATGTCAACGGTTGAATTTGGACAGCTTTACAACTATAAAGTCAACCGTAAAAAAGAATCCTAATGGTTGACTCAACGGTTGCTCAACCGTGGCCATTTTGTTTCTGCTGGATGGTTGACTCAACGGTTGCTCAACCGTGGCCATTTTGTTTTCGCTGGATGGTTGATTCAATGGTTGACTCAACGGTTACTTCAACGGCTGCCCGATGGAATGTCGGGCAATCCAATAAATCGATGATTTTCACCTGCTGATGATGAACCTCAGGTGGAAATAACGTTTCTTTCCCGGAGCGAGTTGAGAGAAGGAGGGATGGATGGATAGAAAAATGATATTTATGTATTTTATGAATTTTTGTTCAAATATTGGCATGTAATCAATTAACATACATTTTTTCTTTTTATTCACAGCCTGCTGCATATTATAGAAATAAATAATAAAAAAGCTCCACACTTAAGTGTCTTCCAGGCTGCAATGCTCATTTTCTTGCGTTATTGCCGCAGCACCCTGCTCAACAGTTTCGGCCCAGTCATTAGTACTCGTAGTTAACTGCGGTGATCGTGACGTTCCTGAACGCGATTTATTCGACGTACTCCCTGGCCGGTGACGGTTTCGATCTGATTTGATTTTCGCCGAAATCCACGTTCGAACTACTCTGGAATCGTTGATGTCTTCGTCGTTGAGAGGGTGAGTCCGTTCCAGAATCTTCGCTGCCTCTTTATATGTCAGGAATGAAGGTTAAGTTGTATCAAATTTGTTTTCGTCGTCAATGTCTAGCGTATAAATGTGCCTCCTGTCCATTTACCAGTCAAAATATCGATTTCCTTTGTTGTTATCGTCCGGTACTCAGTATTTGCAGGTTTCTTCATCAACGTAAGCTGGCATCGTTGTTCCAGCGGCCAAAAATCTTCTGCGAGAATGTTTATGCGTTTTCTCATCCATTTCGCTTCCGCAGCGCGTGCGACGCACGTGCGACTGAAGCGTCCTTCCGGTACGAGAGTCACCTGTTGAAAATGAAATTTTGCAGTAATATATTAATTTCGGGATGTAAGTGCTATCTCAATAATTTTATCGTACCATATTATCCTCATCGGCGGCCGGGATAGTTAATCTATTCGTCCTTACTGGCACGCCATCGCCGGATCGTGCCGTTGAAGTCGATAATTCCGCAGTACGTCTCCACAGTCGCTCCCATTTGGCGTTGACGGATCTCGCCAAACGAGCAATATCCTCAGACGTGTGGTATTTTTGTGACGACCGGTGTCCACGATGCTTCGTCCTATTGTTCATCCTCTTCTTCTTCTTCTTTCCGAGCGATTCATCGTCCTATACAATAATATTGTACCGATTTTAAACCTACCATACGAGGTCAGCTAATATATTTGTTTACGGTTTCCTCCGACGAATCTTCACTGGAAATGCGACGGTGCCTATTTTTCCATGGCAGCGAAGGCCCGCCTTGCGGTGCGCAAGTTGCTTTCTGCATACAATACCGAATAAAGATCATTCATTAAACAGTTTGCCGCTCTGGCATTTATTTCCAAACCATGACGTACCCGCGATACATGACAGTCCGGACTCGTCTACCTGCTTTCCGTAAATAATTTCTCTGGTGTTTGAGAAGTTGAGAAATCTGATGCCGACGCGTCTTTTGCTGCAGCTGTTGTCCCAAATACATTGCAAGGATTATAAACGACAAGATCTCTCTGCGGCGTGTCTTCAATTTCCTATGTAGGTGAACAGGGCACCATTAATTAATTAATTATTTGTTTTCGGGTAATACTTGTGAAGAGTACTTTTTAATCGGGGTCATTACATCAATCACTTGGCAGCAGTTGATTACGGAAGAAGTGGTAACAATTTAGTATCCAGATTAACATGTACGTATATTATCGCAACCGCCACGCATGTATGCGTTACTTATTACCTTCTCGTCTTCGGTACATATGGATGCACGTGACATCGTTGCAACAGACTCTTCCGAACGATCCATGTCTCGGCTGTCCTTCCTGCTGATGCCGGTCGCAGAAGTATCCTTTGGCGTTATCAATTGATCAAGTACATTTAATATCTATTTCAATTTATAAATTTTTTTTTTCATAAATAGATACTGGACTTGGCGATTATAATTGATTTTATATATTTTTGGAAATAAGATATTTTTTTAACTTGATGTTTTTGTAAGGGGTAAAGATATGTTCTACGCGGAGTGTACTTGGCGCCTTTTTTTACACAGAATCTGCTTTTGTGAGGATTTATAATCATACAAATTCTATGTCACACAACTTGATACTAACCCTTTTTGTGGTGCAGCGAGACTTTTTCCTTTCTTTTTCAGGTTTATCTGTCGAAGCATTTCCCTTTTGGGCCAACCTTTTCATCGCTTCAGCCTTTATCCATACATCCTGCGCCGTCAACGCATTTGCCTCGTCTATCTTTTTTTTTTCTGCAAACGGAAATGTATATCATGTGCCATTATCGAGAAGTTAGATGTGTTAAATGTGCAGGAGAACACGCAGGAAACGACTGTACAGTTCCTCGAAATATAAAACCGAAGTGTATCAACTGTAAAGGCGAGCATCCAGCCAACTACAGAGGATGTGAAGTTGCAGTAGAGCTACAAAAAATGAGAGACAAATCGCGCAAACCAGATAAATCACGAAATGTACAACTTATAAAAACAAACACGGAGCCAAAACCGTCAACTACTAACTCTAACATACAAAGAGAACGAGTAAATGGAAACGTTACTTATGCACAAATAGCTCAGCAAACAGAGCAAAAACAGTTAAAAGTGGATCTCGTTTTACAGGACATACTGAGAAATCTAGAGAACCTCAACCAAAGGCTTATTTCGCAGGAAACGAATCTGCAGAACACATTAGAAGAAATGAAATCACAATCTAGTTTCAACAAAAAAGTAGAAGAAAACCTTGATCGAGTGTATCAAAATATAAATTATATAAAATCAAATTATAAACAAAAGAAATGAATAAGTCACTACGAATTGTAACATAGAATGCAAATGGACTATTGCATCACATTCAAGAACTAGAAATATTTTTAAACATGCATAATATAGATATATGTCTTATATCAGAAACCCACTTTACCAAAACTTCATTCTGTAAAATAAAAGGATATAATTGCTACCATGCATTACATCCAGCGAACAAAGCTAGAGGTGGATCAGCTATCATCATAAAAGATCACATAAAACATAATGAAGAACCTAAGGTCGAGGAGCTTACCATGCAAGTCACAACCGTCAAAATACAACTAAACAATAGTAAAACTTGTAGTATCTCAGCAATATATTGCCCTCCAAGATACAATCTCAAACAAGTAGATTATACTAATCTTCTCAAAACACTAGGAAGTGTCTTTCTAATTGGAGGTGACTATAATGCAAAAAATACCTATTGGGGATCACGATTAACGACTGCTAAAGGAAAAGAACTGTTCGCAGCAGGCCAACAACTAAAATGCGAATTTCACTCAGGCGGTACACCAACCTATTGGCCTACGGATAACAGTAAGACTCCAGATCTTATAGACTTCTTTATTACAAGGGGGATCTCAGATAATTATATCCATATAGAGAACAGTGAAAGCCTATCATCAGATCATTCACCAGTTATTATGGTACTTAGCCAAACAATTATTATGAAAGAGAGCAACCCAAAATTGACGAGCTTCAAAACTAATTGGGATCTCTTCCAAACACAGTTAACAGAAAGAACTAATCTGCAGAACCCAATACATGGACCAGCCCAAATAGAAGACGAACTAGATAAGCTCATCCATAATATCCAAAGTGCTGCATGGGAAAGCACCCCTAATAATAAGCAGGAAATGAAGCGCAACGCTAGCTATCCAGAGGAAGTGAGAGAACTTCTTAAAAACAAAAGAAAAGCACGGAAGAATTGGCAAAAACATCGAAGCCCGGAAAATAAGAGGATATTTAATCACTTGTGTAACAAATTAAAATACCTATTAAAAGACATTAAAAACCAGTCAGTCAATCAATACCTCAGCACACTAACTGGGCAAAAAGATACTGATTATTCATTATGGAAAGCAACTAAGAATCTTAAAAGACCCCAGCTTCAGGTTCCTCCAATTAAAGATAAAGAAAATTGGGCTCGAAATGCTAAACAAAAAGCAGATTTGTTTGCAAATCACCTTGAAGAAACATTCCAACCCTACCCCAAACAAACGGAAGAGGAAAATATTACCCCAATAAATAAACAGGATGAAATGATAATTACGCCTGTAACATTGAAAGAACTAAAATGGGAAATCAAGAATAATCTGAATGCGTATAAGGCTCCAGGATATGATCTTATAACGGGTCAGATAATAAAAGCCTTACCGGAGAAAGCGTTGAGGAAACTAGTGCATATAATTAATGCTGCATTTCGACTAAGATATGTACCAAGACAATGGAAAGTTGCAGAAGTAATTATGATTCTTAAGCCGAACAAACCTCCGAATGATAAAGCTTCATATAGGCCAATTTCTCTGCTACCAACATTATCAAAACTCTTTGAAAAACTTCTTCTTAAAAGACTGAAACCAATTATCGAAGAAAGGAATCTTATCCCTTCACATCAGTTTGGATTTAGGGAAAAACATTCCACAATAGAACAAGTACATCGAATTACTGACGTAATCGAGAAATCGCTAGAAAGCAAACAAATATGCTCAACTATATTCCTTGATGTAGCGCAAGCATTTGACAAAGTATGGCACCAGGGTTTAGAATTCAAACTTCATCGAGATCTTCCTCAGCAATTTTTTCAAATCTTAAAATCATACATATCAGAGAGGCACTTCCGACTAAAGTATGAGAATAAATATTCCGCACTGAAAAGAATAACAGCAGGAGTACCACAAGGGAGTGTCCTTGGACCAATACTTTATCTCCTGTATACTAGAGATATACCAAATACAGAAGCAACAATGGCTACTTTTGCCGATGACACGGCAATACTTGCAACAGCAAAGAACATCAATGACTCAACTAGTAGATTACAGAAGGCTACTGACCTGATATGTAATTGGACAAAGAAATGGCGAATTAAATTAAATGAAGCAAAATCAATACAAGTGAACTTTACAAATCTAAAAGTTAATCACATACCAATAATGATAAACTCGATAGTAGTACCGCATGCAAATACTGCTAAATATCTCGGCATGACTTTAGATGCCAAACTAAGATGGAAGGAACACATAAAAAAGAAGAGAGAAGAACTAAACATAAAATTTAGAAAAATGTACTGGCTCTTAGGGAGACAATCTGAACTAGCGATCCATAACAAATTGCTGTTATACAAACAAATCCTAAAACCTGTATGGACATATGGTAGCCAACTCTGGGGTTGTGCTAAGAAGACAAATATCAAAATCATACAAACAGTTCAAAATAAAATCCTACGATGTATTGTTAATGCACCGTGGTACATTCGAAACGACAACCTCCATCGAGATTTAAAGATTGAGCTTGTCGTGGACGAAATCAAGCACCATGCAACAAAACACCTACAACGTCTGCACCAGCATGAAAATGTGGACATACGCTGTATGCTGACTACCACACCAACACGAAGACTGCAAAGAACCAAACCGCTGGACTTATCGCGACCAGGAGGTCAGTAGACTTACTGTGGCGAAAAATCTGAGGAGGAGTTACACAAAACTGGGAATAATCACTTGATTACGCCGAATAATTGAAATATTTTATTATGCAATGTAAATTACTAAATGAGTTCTAGACTCAGTCGTAATATATCAATAATTAAAAAAAAAAAAAAAAAAAAAAAAAAAAATGTGCCATTATCAATATTTTTGTTAACGCTTCATACCAAAGGTAAAAAAACTGTGGTGTCCGCATCGGTACATCCCACAGGGATTACAGTGATTAAATTATATTCAGACTAACCTCGCTAGCTTTCCATGCTGCCTTCTGGCGGTACATCTCTTCGTTCTGCGTGCGTGCCACAGTCTTCTCCTTTTCCAATTGAGAATTGACGGTCACTACCAGGGGGGTGTGATTCAACGTCTTTGGGTGTCTCAAGCGTTGGCCACGACCACCCTTTGCAATTTTGATTTCTTCGGTTGCCAACATTGATGCCTCCTCCATAGTTTCTGCGGAGCGAAGAGATAACGAAGTTGAAAAAATGTTTGCACCGTTAGCTTAAGAAGAACTGGTGATACAATCCCATAGAAAAATTATATTTGATGAGAATTTTCGTACTTCGTGACTCAACAAAAATCTGAAAAAATTCAGCAATATTTGGCATGTTATAAACAATAATTATCAATAATAATATTGCCCAAAACTTATTAACAAATTGTTTAAACATATAATTTTGCAATAACTTTCCGGTGACCTCTATTTTTTCTCGTACGAATCAAGTGTGCATTTTTCCCAACTTTCATGAATTTTTTCAGAATTTTCTCATCGTTTTGAAATTAAAAAGAAATATTATGAAATACGAAAAAAAATGTAAATTTTATATATGTTTTTGTACGCAGTTCAATCATCAGTTCTGACAAGTTTTAAAGATATCGAACGAAAAATGGCATGAAAACAGCTATTCTGAAAATTTCAAAACTGAAATTTCCAAACGATGAGAAAATGCTGAAAAAATTCATGAACGTTCAGAAAAATGCACACTTTCGATTCGTACAAGAAAAAGCAGCGGTCACCGAAAAGTTATTGCAAAATTATTTGTTCAAACAATTTGTTAATAACTTTTGGGCAATATTATCATTGATAATTATTGTTTATAACATGACAAATATTGATGAATTTGTTCAGATTTTTATTGAGTCACGAAGTTCGAAATTTCTCATCAAATACGATTTTTATCTGGGATTATGACATCAGTTCTTCCTTAACACGTTAAGCGCCACGCCGTATTTCTGTGCCTTTCCGTAAGCCGTCAGGCGGGCACTGCAGGGCCGCTCGCCGATAGGCGAGCCAGAGTATAGATATATATAATATAGATATATAATATAGATGTCGGGTAACGTAAGCCGTGTTGAGGACCGGGGCTTGTCTTCGTATGTTTACCTTTCTACTTGCACTCGAGAGCCTGACATTTGGCAATCGCAATAAATACTATGTATATACTTTGTTTATATCTTTATAGTTCCTTCTCCTTGGTAGAAGATAAACAAACCGAAAAGCGATGCCTAATGACGCCCGAACGATGTACACAGAATACACATGCATATCGAACCACATGACCTCTAGATGTTTAGGTAAATATACAGTTTAGCGGACCCATCTCCGATCGCCTTCTAACAAGGCGCGTTCGACGCGTTTTTGTATGCCCAACAACTTTTTCCTCTGGCAAAAGCGTCGCTCACTGTCCATTAAAAAGTTATTAACAAATAAAGTTGATAAAACTGCAGAATTAGGGTCTTTAAGTCCTTTTTATTTTATTGTTATTTTACCAACTTTATTTGTTAATAACTTTTTAATGGACAGTGAGCGACGATTTTGTCAGAGGGAAAAGTTGTTAGGCATACAAAAACGCGTCAAACGCGCCTTGTTAGAAGGCGATCGGAGATGGGTCCGCTAAACTGTATATTTACCGTGGTTTCTTATCATTACAATGTATGGAAATAAAAATTGCGAACTTACTTGTTAACCTTAAAACGACAGCTTTGTGTAACGATTGTGTATCGCCGTTCTCCAATGGGTATCTCAGTGTATCGGTGGAACCCAATTTTGCGTCGAATATTATATTTTCAGTACATTTTCTATAAGTCACATCAGCGACGCCTGCTATTCGATACCGCAATTCATCAATTCGGCAGGCAGTAATAACATTTTCGTAATTACGGGTGTACTTGATGACGCAGAAATTGTTTGCCATTTTCGAAATACAATATTGAAAATTGGACCAGTATATATGCTTGCGATACCAAACTGACACTTCGACTGACGCAAACAGATCCGCACGTGGCTCAGTGATGCCAGATAAGGGAATTTTGCCCCTATCTCGCTGCCCTCACCACGCTGCCCGTGCTAGGCGCGTCAGGGGAAGGCTTGCGCCGCTCGTAACAAACCTCGTCTCGACACAGGCGTAGTGTGTGACGTCACACGCTACCTGACTGCTGATTGGTCGGTGCGCCGGGTGCGCGCGCAGTGGGCGCTAAAACAGACCCAGTAGAGAGGGTGCCCAAAAGGGAAATTCCCTCATCTGGGCTAACAAGGAGATCACATGGTCGTCGGATTTTTGTAATTTTTTATACTCATGGTACGTAAATTTGAGACCCCAAATATAAATATCCCCAAGTAATACGACGCCATATTCAGAAATTCTCGAGAAAATCGACGTTGAAGTTAGAGCGAGCAACTCAAATAGAGAAACAAAAATAATATTTTCAACTGAGTGGATAGCTCAGTGGGTAGCGCTGGAGTCTGGTAATCACTGGCTAGTGGGATCGAGTCTCGCTTTGGTCACTTTTTTTTTTGTTTTTTTTTTTCCAATTCAAATACCTACGTATTTTATATTTAAAATTCATTAAATATTTGCTAATTACCATATTATTATTAACAAATTATCATTTTCTCGAGAATTTCTGAATATGGCGTCGTATTACTTGGGGATATTCATATTTGGGGTCTCAACTTTACGTACCATGAGTATAAAAAATTACAAAATTCCGACGACCATGTGGTCCCCTTGTAAGTATGCGTTTGTAACATTTTTTTGTACCGCGCTACTCGTACAGATCGATATATGTATATGACGGGCAAAAAATTTTGAAAATTATTGTTTCAGAAAACAAATCATTACTGTATTGAAGAAATAACACAATACGAATTATAGGAGTCCAACGGCATTTATTTGTTGTTGAGGAAATTATTATAAAGCCTATTGAAAAATGCATTTATAAATACAGTAATTAGAAAACTGTGAAGTTGCAAAGTGTTATAAACGCCTTCCCGAGTTTCATCGACGTCAGCCGAACGAACCTAGAGACACGACGCGTGCAACGCCACACGCATGTACGGCGCAGGCGCGAGCCCGCGTACCCCGAGGCAACTGCCTGGGAACTCAGTTCGAGTTCGAGCGTGGTTGGCGACGCAAGCAAACACGACGAATATCAACTCACGCGAAGGGACAAAGGCGCGACGGCCTAGCCTCTTAGCAACGATAACGAGTGTAACAAGGGACAAAGGCGCGACGGCCTAGTCTCCCAGATACGATAACGAGTGTAACGACGCGACGCGAGCCTGTGTGGCCATACGATTACCCTGTACGAAAGACGATTCAGTCTCATTCAGTTGTATACCAGTTTACTTACCTTTATTATCATTCACACATATATATCCATTTAACCATTCATTAATCTTTACTATTAAACGTTCATATTCTTTGGTCTACAGCGGCGAGAGCCCGCCTCCAACCGGCAGACGCCTGACAACGATTTACTTCACGAATATTAAAGTCTATACAATATATTCAGCTTTCAATAACGAGTGTTTCTAACAAAAGGTATGAATTTAAACTTCCTCGCGTGGAGATTGGACCAGTATATGCTTGTGATGCCAAATCATAACAATTGTTCGCTTATTCCAGAACACTCTAAACGTCGAAGATTGCATGTACATAGCTGCAACTGAACAATGGCTGATGGCATCGATCCAGATCCGCCTGAACGTGGAGACCTATCGTATGATGAAAGGCCAGTGTGTGCAAGGACCATAAAGAGACGACGACAAAGATTTATTGCGCTGCAAGGATTGATATATTCAGGGAACGATTTTGTAAAAAATGTGACATTACCCGATAATTTGAGATCGGTAAGTTAAAGTTACGTTTGAAATTAGACGCTATTAATTAAAATTTTAAAAAATTTAGTCGTTCAATGCGATACTGGATAAAAGAAGTACATAGATGAAACGAATTTTTTTTTTAATTTGAGAAACAAAATCCCGTTCATTGGGTACGGTCGAAGCAACATGACGGAGATGACGTTTCCTCGATGCAGCGGTACCGAAGGTCTGAAATACCGGGCGGCGACAACGACGATAATGACGATGACGACGACGAATGCGAAAGTGTCGCCAGTAGGAGAATAACGGAGGGCATCGATGATGATTCGGAAACCAGTTCTGCGCAAGAAGGAAATAACGCTGAGCGGTCGGGAATCGATATGATTGCAAGGAATATTCATACCGACGGAAATGACAACGCGGAGAGTACACGGTATTATGGCGAAGACAATGCGATGATTTGTGATTGTACCGATAAGAACGGTTCGGAAATTTCGGATTCGTCCGACAATAACAGCCTGAGGGCTTGGGATGCCACGAACGATAATGCAAGCGTGGATTTCAATAGTCGGAACAGCAGCGACATTTCGATGAGTTCACGTGGGTCCGCGAGCAACAGTACCGAGGTCTCGAGAAACGATAGTAGTGAAGAGGAAGAATCGGAAAACGATGACTTGGAAGGAAACTTCAACGCACAAGGCATGGATAATTTATTGCAAATCGCGACAATGAGACCTCATGTACCGGAAAGTCAATTACTGGCCATGATTATTGCCATAAGTACGCGACACCGTTTAACCTACGAAACAACTGTATCGTTATTGAAAATGATGGCTTCCATCACCAACGGCAGCAAACTCCCAACAACTATGCGTGGTCTGTGGAAAATGTTACTAAATGGTGACGAATTGGCGATTGTGCGTCATTGGTTTTGTCGTAGCTGCAAATGGTATCTCGGAACGGAGAAAACGGTACCAATGCCATGTTCGTGCAAGGAAAATGATTCGGAGGAAAATCGAATGAAATTGAAATCTTACTTCATACAGGTACCATTAACTCCGCAGCTTAAACAACTCTTAGCTCAGCCTGGTATTGCTGATTCTCTCTTATACCGGTACGAACGAACAAAGAAAGAAGACGAAAATATCGAAGACATTTATGACGGGTTCGAGTATTGTAAACTATCGCGACCGGGCGGTTTTTTGCACGACAAAAATAACTTTTCCTTGACGATTAATACGGATGGCTGTAAAGTTTCGGAATCGTCGAATGCCAGCGCTTGGCCAATCCTGTTCACGATCAACGAACTCCCCCCTCATCTGAGAAAACGACACGTATTACTGGGAGGCGTGTGGGTAGAAACGGTGCATCCCAATATGAATATGATTCTCTCTCCGATCGTTACCGAATTGCAAACGCTAAACACAACTGGCGTAACGTGGAGGCCGAATGGTATCGATAAAGTAACGAGCAGATTTATCACACCGATCTGTATCGCCGACAGCCCTGCCAGATGTGCGATTGTCCGAATGACACAATTTAATGGTAAATTTGGGTGCACGTATTGTTTGCACGAAGGTATCGGACAAGGCGGTAAACGAGTGTACCCTGTCCAAGACGTAACTCTTCGCACCGACGAAGAAATTCGACGACAAATGGACCAAGCATTCGAGACGCGACAAAGAGTCTGTGGTGTGCGAGGATATACCATAATGACTGTACTACCCGAATATGATTTAGCGAAGGGCGCACCTGTCGATCCCATGCACAATATCAACCAAGGAGTTATGCGTCAACACGTAATGTTGTTGTTGTTCGGTACAGCTACTGATCCGTGGTACAGCGGTCAACCAAATAAGTTGACCGACGTGGATGCCATATTGCTCAAGATTCGCCCGCCTGGCAGAATATCGAGAAAACCTAGGTCGATAAAAGATGCGAAACTTTGGAAAGCATCCGAGTGGCGCAATATGCTCCTGTATTACAGCCCACTGTGTTTTCAGGGTATAATTCGCCGGTGCGACCTTCAATTATTGACTCTACTGTCGAGAGCAGCACATTTATTGTACCGGAATAGCATATCCATCGATGATCTCCAAGAAGCGAAATCGTTACTGCTCGAGTACGTAAAGGGATTCCAGAAGGAATACACCGTTGACAACATGACGTACAACATACATCTTCTAAATCACTTGGCGACGTCGGTTGAGGATTGGGGACCGCTGTGGGCCAATACCGCTTTCCCGTTCGAGTCATACAATAAAAAAATTATCGATTCAGTAACGAGCGCAAATTCAAGGCCGACTCAAATTGTAACAAGATTCCTGATGCATCGATTTATGCAATTCCATATGTACGATGCAAGAGTAGAACCGAGGACGCGACAACTTGTATATTCGATATTGAACAGTGGAAAAAAAACTAAACCTTCGCAATATGAAGAAACTGAACCGCACCGAGTTGCTAACGATTTTAAGGGCCTCGGAAAGGTGATAATGGCACAACCAAGTGCTTGGCAATCGCGAATTTTGCTCGAAGCGCATTATCTACCGCAAAACGTTATGTTCTACAAAGGAGCGAAAATAAACGGGATCGAATACAGATGTCGAGGAGATCGAGAACAAACACGATCATGCAACAAATTTGTTTGTACCACTAATAACATAATTGGAGAAATATTAAACATTATCCAATTTCGCCATGACGAACACAGTGTCAACGGCCTCATCATCGCTGTACTTGCCGATGACGGTATTTTCGGTGAAGCACGGCACATTCGGAAACTATCACCAAGGGAAAATATCAGGGTATTCATCGGAACGAATGATGTCGAAGTCCCGGTGGTAATGATCTTTGTAAATAACAATGCGTACGGTGTAAAAATGCCTAATGTATGGGAAGCGGATTAACGGAGAAAGCGAATCTCTATGTACCATAACTGTCAAAAAAACCGAGAAAAATGAGTGGCAGGTGCCGGCTTTTTCGGTCTTCAACACGGTATGCAAAAATTATATTTTTGCACCGCCGCAACAAACATGTACCGTCGTAACTACCTGCGGTTTATAATTATTCCACGCGTTTAATGAAATTTTACAACTTGTGATATCTGATAATGTGATGATTTCCATCAATATTTAAAAAATCATATTTTATTTTTATTGCATTTTGATGCGACAATGCATTGTACATAAACAGCGAGAACAATTGTTCTCGCGATAAAAATAAATGTACCGCCCATTTGCTCACTCCTTCGCGGACATTCCTTCCCCCACTGTGTTTGATTACTCAATTCTCCGCAAATCATCAATTTAATTATCAAGGCAGTATAATTTGATTAATCATTAAATATATTGCGTCGAGTCAACCGTCGAGGCAACCATCCAGTCAACCATCCTGCGTTTTCTGTGGATGGTTGCCTCGACGGTTGATTGGATGGTTGACTCGACGCAATAATTATACCGTCGAGTCAACTGTCGATGCATCCAAGAAATGCAGGATGGTTGATTTTCCAAGATGAACAGTTGAGAAGCTGTCCAAATTCAACCGTTGAAATTTTACGTTGACTCAACTGTCTTTTTCAACCGGTTGACCAAAATGACAGGGTGAAAAGGATAAAAGGAAACAAAATAAAACAAAGCAAAAATTCCTACAAAAATAATCATTTATTCATAGAAAATTAGAAATGTAAGAAGATAAGTAAGAAATGATAAAATGCTCAGCAGAATCCAGTCGACACCGCGAAACAGGATGAAGCCTGTCACATTCCTTCGCTGCCGAAAAACAGCGGGTCAGCGACCGGCTGGCCTCGCTCGGGCAGTGAGGGGATGTAGGGGCAGGATGGCGGGGCTAGCTGAAACAAAAGAAATTACATGAGACAATAGAAAAGAAGAGTTAAAATAAGAGAGTGGGAAAGAAGAGAAAGGTATAAAAGCAAGCTGCAAACCAAGGAGGGGCCTCTTATTCGTTTCAACAGTCGACAAAGTCAGAACTCGCTGGTGCACAGCAGTAGAAATTTTTGCTACATCTGGAAATTTCATATTAAATCTAAGAATTCTATCAGGAGTACAAATTGAAAATGCGGGATTTTTTTCTATTTTTGAACGTTTATTCTGAAAAAATGGTAACAAATGAATTATTCAAAGTATTGTCCATCGCTAGCCACAACTTTTTCCCATCTTTCTGGCAATTTACGGATACCGTCGCGAAAAAATTCGGCCGGCTTGGCTGCTATCCAGTCATCGACCCATTTTTGGGCTTCTTCGTAAGAATGGAAGCGCTGGTCAGCTAGGCCATGTGTCATCGATCGGAAAAGGTGGTAATCGGAAGGAGCAATATCTGGGCTATACGGCGGGTGGGGTAAGACTTCCCATTTCAGCGTTTGTAGGTATGTTTTGACCGGCGCTGCAACATGTGGCCGAGCGTTGTCATGTTGCAAAATTACTTTGTCGTGTCTTTGCTCGTATTGTGGCCGTTTTTCTTTGAGTGCGCGGCTCAAACGCATCAATTGAGTTCGGTATAGTGCTCCTGTGATGGTTTCGTTCGATTTCAATAGCTCATAATACACCACACCCAGCTGGTCCCACCAAATACAGAGCATGAGCTTGGCGCCGTGAATATTTGGTTTGGCCGTCGATGATGATGCATGGCCGGGGTAACCATATGATTTTTTGCGCTTCGGGTTATCGTAATGGATCCACTTTTCATCACCAGTGACAATGCGATGCAAAAAACCCTTCCGTTTTTGCCGTTCGAGCAGCAGTTCGCATGCAAAAAAACGGCGCTCGACGTCTCTCGGCTTCAGCTCATACGGCACCCAATGTCCTTGCTTTTGGATCATTCCGAGGGCTTTTATACGATGGGAAATGGCTTGTTGTGTCACTCCCAATGAATCTGCGAGCTCTTGTTGAGTTTGACACGAGTCTTCATTGAGTATTGCCTCCAATTCAGCATTCTCAAACTTTTTCACTTGGCCCGGCCGCTCTTTGTCCTCAACGTCAAAATCACCACTTCTAAACCGCACAAACCATCTCTCGCACGTTGAAACCGATGGAACATGACTCGGATAAGCCTCGGAGACCAATCGATGTGCTTCAGCAGCACTTTTCTTCAAATTAAAGAAGTAAATTAAAACTTCCCGCAAATGCTGTTTTGTTGGCACGAAACTCGACATATTGAGAGCTCAAAAAAACTATGAATTTGACACTGCGACAAATTGACACATACTGAAAATTAAAGCTATAAGACGTAGCTTTGACATGAACATAGTCACAGTACTGCCTGATGCGTATAGCGTTAGTAACGCCATCTGTTATCAAACCCGCATTTTCAATTTGTACCCCTGATAGATATAGAGCTAGAGATATCGGAGAAATTATTCATGCGGATTTGAACGGGCCACACAGAACGGTTGGAAATAGAGGGGAAAAATATTTTTTAGTTTTAATTGATGATTATAGTAAAGCCGCTAAAGCATATCCGATTAAAGAGAAGAGTGAAGTATACGATTGCTTTGTAACATATGTTAATTTAATAGAAAATCTAACTGATAAGAAAATTAAAAGATTAAGATGTGATAACGGTCGAGAATTTTTAAATAAAGAGATGTATAATTTTGCTAAAGGAAAAGGAATTTATATAGAACCGTGCCCTCCGTACGTTCACGAATTAAATGGAACTGCGGAAAGATATAATAGGTCAGTAATGGAAACGGCAAGATGTTTATTGTCAGATGCGAAAATAAATAATCGTTTTTGGCCAGAAATAGTTAAGACGGCAGTTTATTTGAAGAACAGAACATTGGCTAATACTTTTGAGGAAAAGACTCCGTATGAAATTATAATGGGTAAGAAGCCAGATATTAAAAATTTGAAACTTTATGGAAGTAGAGTGTTTGTTAAAGTCCCGGAAATAAAACGAAGGGATAAATGGGATAGAAAAGCAGACTTAAGCATATTAGTTGGATATGAAGATGAAGGCTATAGGGTTCTCGTAAATAATAAGATTATCGTAGCAAAACACGTTGATATAGTTGCAGAAAATGTAAATTTAGTCGGGTTTAACGGTGAAGATGAAATTAATGAGAATGATATAAGTGAAAATGAGATAAGTCAAAATATTCCAAAAGAAAATGAGGAAAATGATAATAGTGATATTGATGGAAATGAATTAGAAAATTTACCGAGTAGTAGTAGGAGTAATAATAATAATAATGATGAGAAGTTAAAAGTACCGAGAAGATCAAATAGAAAGAAGAGTCCCGTAGATCGTTATGGAAATCCAGTAACAAATTGTATTTATGTAAATTATGTAAGCGCTGATAACCCAAAAATTATAATGAAGCGATAAATAGCAATGAGAGTGAAAAATGGTGCGAAGCGATGAATAAAGAGATTGGTTGTTTAAAAAAAAATGAAACATAGGAAGTAGTAGAAAAACCGAAAGATAAAGATGTATTAGATTTAAAATGGGTGTATACGAAAAAGAATAATGATAAATACAAAGCGAGAATTGTAGTAAGAGGATTCCAGCAAAAAGAAATAATTGATGATATCTATTCGCCAGTTGCGAGAACACAAACGTTAAAAATTTTATCAAACTATTGCGTACAAAACGGTCTGGAAATAAACCAAATGGATGTAGAAGCTGCATTTCTAAACGGAAAAATTAAATCTGAACTGTATGTGAAACAACCCCAAGGTTATGACGATAACACAGGGAGAGTATGTAAGCTTGTAAAATCATTGTACGGACTACGCGAAAGTCCACGAGCTTGGTACGAGTGTTTAGATGAGTATTTGATTACGTTAGGCTTTGGAAGAAGTAAAGTTGATTATTGTTTATATTATAAAAAATGGAAAAATGAGAAAATGTATTTAATAATATTTGTCGACGATTTATTAGTATGTTGCAAAAATAGAAAGTTAATTGAATTGATTAAAAATAAATTAATGGAAAAATTCCGAATGAAAGATATGGGCCAAATTAAAACATATTTAGGTATAAATATTAACTATGATTATCGAAAGAGTTGTTTATCGTTAGATCAGGAAAATTATATTAAGTAATTGGCAGAAAAGTATGAAATAAAAAAGGCGAAATTGTATGCAACTCCTTTAGAGCAAAATTTAAAATGTGAACCCGCGATATCAGAATCAAAAAAAGTGAATTATAGAAATTTAATAGGAAATTTAAGTAGGATTTATTCAATGATTAGCATAGAATTCAGTAGTGTTCGGCTTTTTGGCGCCGTTCACCGTACAATTTCTTTGTAACGTTTAGTCGCTCTGATGGTTCCACGCTCTTCTTTACCCGTGGTGTTCGGATTCCGACTTTTGCGCTGAGTGGTGGATATTCCAACTAGGCAGTATCGAGCTCGGCCGTCTTGATCTTTTTCCCGCCTGGCTGCTGACGCGCGGTCTGCTGGGCTTGATACGCTGTTGCTGGCGCGTCGGTCAGCCGGTATGGTCGCCGGGTCTATGTCCGCGTCCGCGTTGTTTTGTTAAGTAATCGAAATACTTTGCTTTGTGTGTTATTCCGCGTTCGGGTTCTTCGTTTGTTCTCCTCGTGCCACTCCCGTGTGTTTCGAGTGTGTCTTTCCGTGATAATCGTGGTCCGGGTTCGCGAGTGATGTTTTCTATGTGTGGAATAATGACAGTTGCTGGATTATGATTCCCCAGTGATTATTAATTTTTCATTATTTAGTCGATGGATTCCTCCAGAAATCTTCGGCGTTGGACCTGGATGTTCCGGTTCTTCTTCGCTCTTGGTGAGTTGGTCTTTTAATTTATCTTTCTCTTCTCCTTTCTATCTATTGAGTGGTGTCGTTCTCATGCGACGCGCTTGACACAACTACTGAAATTGTTTCTCGCCTAATTATTTTCCTAATTATCTTAAAATTCTAAATTGAGTTTCTATGAGTCGGGCTCACAAGTGCCCTCCTAAACCTATTTATTAATTCATTTTCTGAGCTTTATTTCAAAATCTTGCTTCAAGTGTTTCTCTTCTCTTGAAGCGGGGACCTATCGCAGATCTTAAACCTACTGTAGTATGTCTTTAAGTTATAATTTCTCTAACTGTTATTTGTTATTCTCTTTTCTTTCTCCTTGTTGTTTCACTTTTTCCTTTCTATAGGCTTTTCATTTAGCAACCTCTCGGTGCCAACACCGAGTCTTTACCACTTATCGATGCGCTGCGTCAATAATACTTCTTAGAATCTAACTGGACTTATTGCTAATTATTCTACCCAAACCTTCTTATGTTATTTTCTTAATTCTCCTAAAATAATCCTATTTATTCACTCTAATGCGACCCACTTCCTATTTTTAATTCGTTATTTATAATATTTTCTGTCTTTACACGGTTCACGGCTGTCCGGTATAAATCTTTTTATTAGTCCTCCACTGACTGTTCTGTATTCTTTTGTTTTTTAATGTCCTTACAAATTTTATGGGCTCACTCACACCCTTTTCTAATAGACTTCTTGGATTTAAATATGAATTTCAGAATATTTAATATTTCTATTCAGCGCACCAGCGACTCCTGACTCTGTGACTGTCCAAAACGAATAAGCCCCTCTCTTAGTTTGAAGCTGCTTTATATAGCTTTCTCTCCTTTCCCACTCTCTTATTTTAACTCTTCTTTTTCTAATATCTCATGTGATTTCTTTTGTTTCAGCTAGCCCCGCCATCGTGCCCCTACATCCCCTCACTGCTCGAGCGAGGCCAGCCGGTCGCTGACCCGCTGTTTTTCGGCAGCGAAGGAATTTGACAGGATTCAGCCTGTTTCGTGGTCTCGTCTGAACTCGACTGTGAATTTAATCTTTCCTTTCATTCCTTTTATATATCTTTTATTTTTGCTATTTTGTATTTGTGTAAATAAATAATTTTCTTCGTAGTAATTTGTGTTTTATTTTATTCTATTTTCTTTTATCCTTTTCAGGTTGTGACTACGTCACAAAGTATTAGTAAATTTGGGAATTTAACTAAAAATTCAAAATATATAGAGACCCATTACCACTTTGTGAATGAAAATTGTGTAAATGGAATTATTGATGTAATCAAAATAAAATCAGAAGAAAATCCAGCTGACATTTTTACAAAATCACTAGGACGGATTAAATTTGAAAAATTTAGAGAAAATATAAACTTGTGTTAAAATAAGAAATGAAACAAAATAGGAAGCTAAATTTAAGAAGGCGTGTTGGAAATAAAGTAAATTTAGCTTGGTCATACTTGTGTGGTTGAGTGTCACTGTACAGTCGCGAGCGAGCGAACTGATAAGTTTCGACTCTCGTGGGAAGCGGCTCACTTTGTGCTCGAACGGCGTCAAGGTCTGTCATGTAAATATACATCTTTGTAAGTAAGCAGGAATAAAACTCGACTTCACCATCGTTTTCATTACTCTTTATTTCAACAAAAATATCCCATAAAATTAACGCTTTAACAATTCATCCACCTAACTATTCTGGCAGCATAAGTAGTATGTGTACAACTTTGCTCCATCCCACCCCTATCCCCACTCCTTCCCCCACCACGCGGCTACCTCCACCACCCCACTTTTCCACCGCCGCGCTACACACTCTGCTTGACCAGTGTCGGTAACGTGGAGATGGTATAGTGAGGTCGTGTAGGTACCTTGGTGAACAATGAAGAGTAGAGATAAGAGCAGGATGGAGCAAAGGTGTACACATACTTGGAATAAAAATTTTAACTCACCCTTGTGTTGGAGGCATCTACGAAGGCTCTCTAGGGTGACGGGCACACACACAAATGCACACACACGCATTATCTGTCTGTCTATTTGTCTGTCTGTCTGTCTGTCTGTCTCTCTCTCACTCGCTCACTCACTCACTCACTCACTCACCCACGCATCAAAATCCATAGCTACGCATCCGTGTAATATTGTTACGTCAAATCCGCGCGGTGTCTTTACAAAAACCGACAAATTTAAGACGTGTGAGGCGTTTCGGCGTGAGTTTTCCGTACTCTGGTCAAGGAGAATGAATTCTCCCTTTACCACACCTGACAAGAAGCACCGAAGACGCAAGCCCCCTTTTGAGTCTAACCTTTCGGAAAATTACTCGGGACAGGGCTGAGAATGCTCGTTGATTATTCGCGTTCACCCGTCACTCGTCTCGATAAACTAAATTGATAAATTACCCCGCGGAGGAAGGGATTTTAGGTGGGAAGGGAAGTGGTAGGTTACTTTCACTTGGGGAAAAATTTACGGAAATATCAGATAAAATAAATTAGAAAAATTGGGTTGGTACTTACGTTTGGTTTTCCTGGTGAAGTTGTTTCGCCGGTAACCGATGCGTGGAAGGGAAAATTAATGGCAATCGTTTGTAAAAAATCGTTACACTCGATGAATCGTGAAGCTGTTAGAGTTTATTCTAATAACCGAATAATTGATACACGTATGTTCGGTATTACCGTGCTCGAGCGATCGTTATTTCTCGACACAATATACTTAACGCGATACTTGTGGTTCGATAAAACAGTAAAACGAAATAAACAGTGTGGACTTGAACAAAAACGGCAGAAAACAATTGCATTCAATTTCTTCTAAACTTTAGATAAATTCCGTATGATTAAAACTGAGAAAAAGTAAATTCGAACTGAATTTAGTCTGTTCGACCGTTTTTATTTTCAGTACTCACTCTGGACTTTGATTGACTCTACAGGGTGGGGTTCCTCCGCGGTAATTATCGCCAAAGGGGCTCTCTACTGACTGCCCGGCGACTGACTGCACTATGAACTACAAAATTGAAATGTCGACTCGATACTGTCTCTTTCGGGCATTTTTCCGTCCTTATATAGGTCCTGGAGGGCTTAATTTTCTATGCGGGGGATTACAATAGACCTCGGACTTTGGACTTGGTCGACGATCCATTTTTTTTCCTTCTAGCTGTGACGTCATCGTCGTTCGATTCTTTTCTTGAGTTGCATGCGAGGCGATACCACATGTCGCGAAGTGGTTGAAGATCTATTTATTTTATTTTATTTAGAGATGAGTGCAGTTACGGATAAAGACGATGGATTTGATGTTTTCGACCAGCGAGTTAGGGGTTTAGAAATATAATTTTTGTCAACGGGAGATGATGGTGGGGTGGTAGGACTACGAGGCGGCGGACAAGACGTGGTCAGAGACCTATCTGGGTAATGAGTGGGTGGGGAGGTCCCCAAAGTCATATGCAGGTACCGACAACTTGGGTACCAAAAAGCATGCTGTTCCCAAGGATCGTCTTTAATTTCCCATCACTATTCCACAATGAAAACACGTTACTTCGTCTTCTTTTCCCGTAAAGAAAAATCCGGCGGAAGCTAATCGTATAGGATCTAACGCGTAGATTTCGGGCCGAAAGGCGAAACTTTCTAATCGTTTTCTATAATTTTCAAAAGCTGGGTACGATGGGGTCAATGAACTTCTTATAGGAGGTCTGTCGTCGTGACAATCCGGGGTCGCGTTGACTCTTACTTCCAGTCGGGAGTCGAAACGTTCCTTGTCGCAAGGAAAAAGAATCTTTCGTGGGTCCTCTCCGATGGGTACGTTTCCGCAGGGGATACTTCGTACAAATCGGCATTGTTCTTGCCATCTACTGTGATCCTTCATAGGGATATCACCTACTTCCCAATTTTTAATAATCACTCTACAGTCAAAGCAACTAACTTCGTCATCTATTCCAGTATAATAAAACCCTGCCGCAACTAGTTCTACGGGGTCTAAAAATGTAACTGGCCAATTATGATAGCTGTCTAAACGGACTTGTTCAAACAAAAATTTTCCACGTGGCCCTTTTCTTGACATTATTAAGGTATGAATATGCGCAAGATTCGCAATTTATAGTTTAAGAGTAGGAAACGTTATTATTATTATTATTATTATCGTTGCAACTATCGTTGTTATTCTTAGTCTATACGAAATATTATTATTATTACTTTATTTTAATTTATTTATTCTTTTTTCTATGTTTAATTATGACGATTAAATTATTTATTGATTCCTAAAACACGAAGGTATCTCGTATGTCGCGACTATTGTTATGAAAGAATTATCATTACTGTTTCTATCAAAATTTATTTTTATAAGACTATCAATACTATTAGCATATTACTATCGTATTATTGAAGTATTATTATTATTATTATTATTACGTACTTTTTACTAACTTTACTTCTGTTTTTCTTTTGTACGTTACCCCTTTAATAATTTGTTGCAAGGTCTCGAATCCGGTCGTGGTAATTTCCAGAGTTTCCCAGTCTGTCCTTAAAGTAAAAAGTCCAACTTGTTTACTTTGGAATACTACTGCATTCTAGGGTCTATGTTTGATCTACTGAAAAGCCAGGCCTTTCCTCAATAGTAATACTTCCACACGGTTGGCTTAAGTGAAATACCATTTTTCCTAAGATTATACTTGATTCTTGTTATCAATATTCTTATCGTTACCTATTACGGAAAACATATATGGATTATTAATTTAAAATATATATATATATATATGTATTATTTTTTCCTTTTTCATTTATTAATCTATTATTCTTTTGAGTGTAACTTAATACTACCATATAGATGTGACTGATTAATTTTATAGTGATGCAAATCTTTAATATTCTCAAGTTTGTTACTATAGCGTTAATACTCTACTAGTTGAACAAATATTCCTTAATGAAACTTTATTATTCCTGAATCAACTTTAATTTAGCCTTTATTTTATTTTATTTTATTTATTACTATTGTTATTATTATTATTATTATTTAAATTTTTATAACAACAATCACTGAAGTTAGAATCTTACAATGGAATTTTTGATTTCCTTAATCTATTTGAGTGTACTATCACGTCTCTTTTTGGAAGTTTAATACGTACATTGCCTTTTGTTAATATAGCTGTTATTTCGTGTGGACCAGTGTAATGGTCACCAATTTTTCTAGGTTTAGGTCCTTTCAATAAAAATACTGGTTCGCCGATTTTAAATTCAATTGGATTTATTTTACAATCTTGATATTGTTTCGATTTTTCCTTGGATTTAATCAAATTTTCTCGACCAAGTTCTTGTATATCATGGATTTGCGTGACTAATTGGGTTAAATAGTCGTCGTATGTAGCAATTTTCTTCATATCCGATGGTGACATCCCAGAGGGGACTCGGGCTATTTTTTCGAACACCATTTCATAGGGTGTATGCTTAGTACCTTCGTGTACATTTGTATTGTAATTATAAATAGCCATTTCGACCCATTCGTCCCAATCGCTTTGCTTCGTTGTAAATTGCTTGAGATATTCTCCAAGTGCGTGATGAGATCTTTCTAATGATCCATTGGATTGGGGATGAAAAGCGGTGGTTCTAACTTTCCGAATTTTAAACAACTTCGCTATTTGCTTTAAAAATTTACTTAAAAAGTTGCTACCTTGGTCAGTAAGCACTACCTTAGGCGATCCAAAATAACAAATGAAACGTTTGACAAAGATTTCTGCAATAGTTACTGCTTTTGCATTAGGTATAGGAATAGCTACAGAATATTTTGTTAATTGGTCTTGAATGGTCAATATATACTCATTCTCTTGTTTAGTTTTCGGTAAAGGGCCTACTATATCCATAGCAATTTTATCAAAAGCGATGGCAGGAGTATCCGTTATGATCATTGGCTGTTTAGTTTTTACGCGAATTAGTTTCCTTAATTGACATTCTAAACATCGTTGAATATATAATTGAACGTCAGCTTTCAGATTTTTCCAGTAATACTCGTGACGGATTCTATTGTATGTTTTGCTGACACCTCTGTGTCCACCTATAGCTGAAGCGTGCATCTCTTCAATAATTTTTACCTGATCTTCTACGAGGGGTTGTCTAACTAGCCCGTTACAAATAATAACTTTTGCTTCACTCTCTGCAAAAATTAATCGAATTTGTGTGATAACATTTTCCCAAGGTATATTCAAGATAAAATCTGATTTTGCGATACTAATAGTTGGGAGCGATAATTTGTCGATTAAATGTCGAGCATTTTTCAATGTTTCTACTATGTTTCCTAAGATTAATGTGGGTCCTTCACCGGAACCGTCGGTGATCGGTAGGGCTATATTGAATCTATTACTTCGTTTTGCAATCGATTGAGGCTTTTTCAACTTTAAATTTTTTAAATGTGAAAAATCGTTATTATCGCGGAGTGCTATCGCTCCTCTATCAATAGGTTCACATTTGGTAGAAACAAAATAAACCAGGTTATCTCTACGAGTATGGAATAAGTCGCGTGATTGTTCAATGTTGGAGGCTATAATCCTTCCTTTGGGAGGCTCACGAGTTTTTGTTGCTTCGAGTTCGAGTTCTTCGTCGCTTGAGTACTCGGTATCGCTTACTTCGAGAGGCTTAGGGGTACGTTTTCTCTGAGCTAGCACGCTCGTTTCGTTTCGGGGGTTACTAACGTCGAGTATAGTTTCCTCCGTCGACTCTTTGTGGCTAGAATAGGTATTGCTTGCAGATGTTTCTGGATATACTATAGGCTCAAACGTACCTGGGTTATTTACCGAAGTATTAGGTAAATCCACCTCGTCTTCTATACGCGCCTGAAACGTTTCGTGGTCAGATGATATTTCGAGTGACCTATGAGGAAAAATAAGTTCCGTAGGCTGCTCGTTAGAGTCAACAGATTCCCGATCCCAATTACATTCATCTATTTCATAATTGCGTGATGTGTGATTCTGGTAATTTTCCATAATATCCTCATCATCGTCATATTGTTCTTCTAATAATCGATTTATCTCTGCATCCGTCAATTGATGCTTAGCCTTCGTACGGTTGCCAGTTAAGGGATTTATTTGAATAATAAAAATATCGTCATTCGCGGTTGTTTCATCAACTGGATTTCTCGAAAGTGCATCAGCGTTAACATTGGTTTTCCCGGCTTTGTATACTACATCGTATTCGTATTCTGCGAGTTTTAGTCGCCAACGCAAGATTTTTGAATGACCGTCTGTTGCCCGTCGAAACCATAGCAATGGTTTATGGTCGGTTACTACAGTAAAATAATGCCCATATAAATACGGCCGAAAATGAAGTATGGAATACACTATAGCTAATGCTTCCTTTTCATACGTATCGTATCTTTCTTCTACCGCACTCAAAGCTCTAGAGGCGTAGGCGCATGGATGGTCGTTATTAATTTCTCCTTGTGAGAGGATGCTACCGATAGCATAACCCGACGCGTCCGTAGTTAAAGTGAATGACTTAGAAAAATCGGGATATTGCAAGACTGGAGCAGTACAAAGTTTTTCTTTCAATATTTCAAATGACTCTTGTTGTTCAAGTCCCCATTCGAATTTATTTTCTTTACGTAATAGAGATGTCAGGGGTTTTGTGATCTTGGCGTATCCTTCTATAAACCGCCTATAATAACCTGTTAGTCTCAAGAATTGTCGAATATTCTTGATATTTTTAAGCACGGGGTATTCACGTACTGCTTCTAATTTTTCAGGGTCGGGACGAACTCCATTGTTTCCGATTATGTGTCTCAAATACGCGACTTCTCTTTTTAAAAATTCGCATTTATCCGGTTGCAATTTTAAATTCGCGGCTTCTAGTCGTTTAATCAATTCGCGATATATATTCTCATGTTCTTCGAGACTGCGAGCATAAATAACAATGTCGTCCAAATAAACAAATACGCCTTTCCCGAGGATTCCACTCAACGTGAGGTCCATGGCTCTTTGAAATGTAGGAGGGGCGTTCCGTAGCCCGAATGGCATTCTAACGAACTCATAATGACCACGCGGTGTAGTGAAGGCCGTTTTATGACGATATTCAGCTGAAACTTCAATTTGATGGCATCCCGACGCTAGGTCAAAAACTGAAAAATACTGTGTGCCTCTTAACTGATCTAATATATCATTAATATTTGGTATGGGATAAGCATCAGCGACTGTCTTTTCATTCAGTGATCGGTAGTCGAATACTACTCTCCATTTTTTATTACCTTGAGAGTCGGCTTTCTTAGGTACCACCCACACAGGGCAATTGTATGGTGAGGTGGAAGGTATGATTACTCCCTTTTCGAGCATATCTTCAATTTGTTTCCCGATTTCCTCTTTAGTGCACTCAGGTCACCGATAGCCTCGCGTATTTATAGGAAAATCGTCTATTGTGGGGATTCGATGTTGCAATATAGTAGTACATGTTAACATATCTTCCGGTATTTGATATAAATGAGAGCTTTCCTTTAAGAGGGTTTCAATACTTTTCCTTTCTTCTTTACTTAATTCGTCGAGTCTTAATAATTCTTTGATTTGGTCATATCGATCGTGCATTACAGCTTCAGATATCGCGTAACACGATCTTGGGGGGATATAAGGGGCGTAATTTTGTGAGAAATATTTGATATACTGAGCTTCCGTATTAAAGAAATGTCCATGAATTTATTCCACTTTGAATTATACTTTTGGGTTTCGAAACTTGTTTCTTTATTTTTTATCTTTTTTAATACTTTCTACTTTTGACGATTCAAGGGTACAGATCGTTTGTACATTCTTTAATGATTCACAAATTTTTAAACCGGTATTTTGATTTGATTCGATTTTAGTAGGTACGAAGGTTTCAACAAGTTCTTGTCAACAAAATTCTTTATCTTCTTTCATCATTACTAAACGCGATGTTTTAACACAATTGATTTAATTTTCTGCTGATAATTTAGTCTCTATCGGATTCGGATAGACAACGCTTTCAGCAATAACACAATTATTAATTTCTTCCCGAGGTTCTGTCCTTTCCATAGGCACAGTTTTCCCCAAAAATTCTGAATCGAGCTCCCTCTGTCCTCCATCGAGCGCTGCCCGTTCCATCGGTACAGTCACCCCTGTGAAGCGTAGGCGAGACTCACAATTACTACAATTTCCTTCCGTTTCTATCGAATTCGGATAGACAACATTTTCTTCGTGAATACATTTATTAAAATCATCATTACTTAACCCGTTATACCCCATTGGTATCTCTGCTTTTATCGAATCTAAAGAAACAACACTTTTTTTGTGAACACTGTTATTACAATACTGAAGGGATTCTGTCCTTTCCATAGGCACAGTATTTCCCAAAAATTCTGAATCGAGCTCCCTCAGTCCTCCATCGAGCGCTGTCCGTTCCGTCGGCACAGTCACCCCTGTGAAGCGTAGGCGAGGCTCACAATTACTACAATTTCTTTCCGTTTCTATCAAATTCGGATAGACAACGTTTTCTTTAGGTACATTTATCTTTACAGGTTCCATACAAGTGATATTTTCAGTTAGATTCGACGTGCAGATTTCCGTAAGGCTTTGGGCTTCGTGTTGCAATTTCTCAAATTTTCCTTCTACTTTTACTTTACAATCCTTCGTACTCAATATATTTTTTTCCAAACCAGTTTCACAAGTGACTTTAATTATTTCCATACAATTTTTTATTTCTTCTTTTACATTTTCCAAAAAATTAAAAATATTCCCTGAAGAATTTTCAGTATCTCTGCGGGGTATTGCCTCTACTGGGAGCTCAATCTTATCCGACAGAGAGAAATCCTCTTGATTATTTCCTTTTATATTGTCTTTATTTTTTAATTGACCCAACCCCTTAGAAGGCTCGGGATTCTTTTCCCATTTACTTGAATCGTTTCTAGGATCTTTTATTTTTGTTCTATGAATTAGTTCCTCCGATGACACTAATTCCAGTACTGGTACCTGGACTTGAATCGTATGCTTATTGCTATTAGTTACGTAGATATAGGCTTTTTACCATTTTACCATTATCATTAATGACGAACCCGCTTTCGATGTTTATACCTTCACCTGCATCCAGGGGAGGCAGATAGCCTTCCCGTAAATCCAAATTGTTTACTCTCACGAAGCACAATTTGGTGGACTCTGCAGGGATAACAATAGTTTCCTGAGTTGCAAATGGTATTCTTACATTCTGCATTTTCAATTGTCTTTTCTCGTAATCAATTTTCACGCGATTGTCGTCGAGGTATTTCGAACCCAATATACCAGCTTCCTTTATGGGGAAGTTATTGTCTACAATATGGAAAGTAGCGAAACGTCCGAAAATTTGTACGGTAATATTACCCAAAGTAAAAATTGAATTTGTTGTGATTCCATTTAGTTGAAAAATTTCTCCACGATTTATAGAGATGTGTTCACTTACAAATTGTTTCTTTGGAATGTTCGGACCGGCTCCTGTGTCAACCATAAGAGTGACAGGAGATATTATTTCCGATGACGTTACCGTAACCGTCGGGACGCTACTTTCTCGATGTAGTTGTACATTAAAAACGCGAACTACTCGCGATTGGGATTCTCGGCTGTGATAGAAATTACATGGATTGGATGCATTCTCTGCGGGATCTCCCCAGGCGCACCCGTACTCGGAAGACCGCCGCCGTTTCCCGAATTTTCGTATTCGTTTTCTTTAATACGTCGGACGGGACATTCCCGTATAAAATGACCTGGTTGTTTACAATGAAAACATTCCCTACCCATCTCGGTGGGTCTAACATCATTATTATCCAAATTCCTTCGGTTATCAAATCGATTGTTAATCAACGGTTGTGAATTATTATTGCGAAAAGGACAAATATGGGCTCCATGGCCCTCTTTTTTACATATCTGACACCGAATGTTACTTGAATTCTGATATTGAAGATTCTGCGGTACCTGTTCTCGTGGGAAGGACATCAATTTAGAGGGGGTCGGAGGGAAACGTGAACATCTATTAGCCGAATGACCATAGGTTTTACAAAGTTGACAAAATGGAGATATATTTCCCTGTTCTTTTCTTTCCGGAGGAAAAATTTTATAACAACGATCGGCAGTGTGTCCGCGTTTATTACAGACCTGGCATATAGTAAGTAAAGAGGCTTCGAACTTGGATTTATTGTTATTTAACGGGGGAAAGATTTTAAAACATTTGTCGGCCGAATGTCCAGTCTTCTGACAGATCTGACACATGCTCGGTCCCTTATCGATATTTCCAGAATTTTGTGGACTGACATCCAATGCTTGGTTAGACTTCTGGGTCGAGCATTCTTTAGCACTGTGCCCTTTTTTATTGCACAGCTGACAATACACTCCCTCGCTTGCTACTACGTGTACTCCCCGTTTCGCCTCAGGTTTATTTACCTTCGAACCCGAAGTTTCCAGCCCACCACTACGCAAGGCTGCCTGTGACACTAAACCTTTTTCTGTTTGAACCGCGAGTTTAATTAGTTCATCAAGATTATTGTTCGGACGTAGACGTTGTTCGATTTCCGGTTTTAACCCGTGTAAAAAACATGCCGGAACTCTTTCCTTAGTGTTATTAATAAATGCGGCAGTCAAAGGATTATTTTCTTTCGCATCATAATTTTCGAGTATTAAATTTCCCAAGTCCCTTACGCGGTTGGAATATGCAATGACGGACTCATTTCCTCTTTGATATATGGATCCCAATTCCCCTTGGAGCTGATACACGTTTCGCGTAGGTGCGTAAATATCTTTAAGAAATTTACCTAGTTCCTCTATTGTTTCAAAATTTTGCCCCTGTATGGTGCGATGAGGTTCGCCGATTATTCTTATGCGAACTGCTCTTACTAAATTTGATTCGGCTCCTGGCCCCATCATAGCCAAGGCTTCTTTGCATCCCTGAATAAACATACCAAGCGATAAAGAATGACCGTCATAATTCGGTATGACAGCCAAGGCATCTCGAAGAGACAATGTTTCATTATTATTAACCATTATGGGAGGTGTATTTGGTGGTGAGTCGTTAGGTTTAATTAAATTTTCAGTAGAAATTTTTATTGGCGGTATTCTATTCAATGTCTTGTCTGGGCTGGAGTCTCTGACCATGGGATAGGTAGAACAACTGGGGGTGGACAACTTGTATTCCGGCTAAAGATGTAATTTTTTTACTAAATTTTTAGTTTTAGTATGTGCGGATTCGATAATTGATGTTAATGTGGATTTTTCACGATTCTCAATTATTCCTTTTGGAGTCGATAATAATTCTTTGTCGACAAGGGAAGGTGATCTAGAAATAGTTTCGTCGAAAGGAGTAGATCCGCTTAATGGCGTGTAAAATATATCGCTGTTAGCTGAAGGGATTATACTAGGCGTAGCGCTAGCAACGGTCGAGGGGGTCTGCAGCGGTGTATCCGTGTTTTCGGGTTCACTTAGAGACTCGAAATTTTCCACGATACTTTCGAGGGGTTTTATTGACCGACCTAGGTCTTCGTTACGGGGGGTGGGGTATACTAGTGCTGGAAGATATTCGTTGATATCGTCGTCTGGCCTTATGACAAACCCGACTAATGACAAAGGGTTATTTGAGGACTTTGCTTCTAACGTTTCCTTCAATTGACTCGTAAATTGGTTTAAACTTTCGTCGTTAGAAAATTCTCTGATCTGTAAAGGACTATATTCCGGACTATAGTATTTTCCAAAATTGCTTTCTATAATTTCAACTGTATCGGTTGAACTTGTCTCGTCTTCTATATTTTCTTGGGATCGAGTGATGATAATATTGTCAGATGTTAACTCAAGTGATTGTATGTGACTGTCTTGATCAAACTTTATTACTTTCGCTTTACGGGTGACAGTTTCGGTTAACTTGTCCGAGTCTACAGTGGACACAACAGAACTCTTATTTGAACTGGGGGAGGAGCAAATTTTTTCGGAAATCGGAGTTGGTAGCTCGGGGGGTGAATTACTGGGATTATTGCACGGGGACTCGGTTATAGTTTCAAGTATAAAATTTTTAGAATTATCCTTTGGGAGCCTTTTTCTTCTTTCCTCAGGATACTCGTGGATTACAGACTCATCAATTCTTACCTTTGAACGAGTTGACCTCATTTATAATGTATTGTATACAAGTGTAATTTTTGGTATACAGCATCAAAGAGACATGCAAAAATATATAAGAATATTATTAAGGTAGAAATTGGGCAGGAGAAGAGAATAGGAATGACTTTTTTTTTTATTACTTGTAACGGAGAAGAATTATAGAGTTTTATTCTTCAATTTCGTTTCCAAATTTCCTTGAGGTGAAATCAAATGTGGTTTTTCCTTCGGGAGGATGACTTGATGTTTATTCAACGATTCGATCTTAGTGATAGTAAGGCTTGCAAGGTGTTACTATCGGGTGATAGCGTATCCCTTCTATCGAGTGAGCTTCGTAATCAGCAACAAGATCGTCTAGAAAATTTTTCCGTTCGATTTCTCGGATTTGCTTAAGGCGTTCTATTCGATATTCACTCGGTGTGTCTGTGTCGACACCCTGTGTGACTTTACTGCTGTTTGCTTCGTACGTAATTTCCCTTAATAAATATGGTATCTCTTCGTTAGAGAGGGTCGCGCAATCTGCTTTTGTACTGTCTGAATGGTTTTTATACTTCTCTGTTTGTTCACCTAAGGATCCCTGAAAACCTATTATTTTTTTCTGGTTAAGGAAAATACCTTCGTTATTTTAAGTAGATTCGATGCTAGAGACTCCAAAATTTTGCTTGTTTTACGATTCACTCTCTGTTACCGTTAAAGGACAATTCGTTTTACTAGAATTTAAATTTCTATTCCTTTCTTGTCTCGAGTAGTCGTTATGTACTGCAATTGTGTCGTTGCAATTTTTCTTATATTCTGTTATTTCTCTTCCTTCGAGAGGGATAGTTTTATTATCGCTTTCTATTTTAATGTCAAAGACTCTAGGATTTTGCTCGTTATACGATTTGCACGCAATTATTGGAACTTGGTATTGTGTTTTTAAGAGTTGCTGTTTTAATTTCTGTGCTTGAATTTTTCTTCCTGCTCTACAGGTTTTCGGCATGGATGAATGATTCGGGTCGGTAATTGTCAAAATTAGTAAATGGTACGTATAGTTATGTCTGTCCTGTTTGTATGATAGGTTTCGTGATCGAACCTTGCTAGCCCTGAACTCACTTGCGCGAGGAGCTAAAACATAGGATTTCTTTCACTAGTGTAATGTGTTTTGTGAAGGAGCCTTGCTAGCCTTAACCCCACTTACGCGAGGAGCTAAAACATAGGATTTCTTTCACTAGTGTAATGTGTTTCGTGAACGAGCCTTGCTAGCCCCAAACTCACTTGCGTGAGGAGCTAAAACATAGGATTTCTCTTCACTAGTGTAATGTGTTTTGTGAACGAGCCTTGCTAGCCCCGAACTCACTTTTGTGAGGAGCTGAAACATAGGATTTCTCTTCACTAATGTAATGTGTTTTGTGAACGAGCCTTGCTAGCCCCGAACTCACTTGCGTGAGGAGCTGAAACATAGGATTTCTTTCACTAGTGTAATGTGTTTCATGAACGAGCCTTGCTAGCCCCGAACTCACTTGCGTGAGGAGCTGAAACATAGGATTTCTCTTCACTAGTGTAATGTGTTTTGTGAACGAGACTTGCTAGCCCCGAACTCACTTGCGTGAGGAGCTAAAACATAGGATTTCGTTCACTGGTGTAATGTGTTTTGTGATGATTGTGTTGTTAGTGATACGTGCGCGGGCAAATCTGTTTGCCCATGTGTTAGGTCGAAAAGAGGGTAGTTAAGGTAGGGTTTACAGAATGCTGACCGCTGGTGTAAGCGAGCCGGCGAATTTCTTAAAGGCCTATTTTATGGGAATGGATGAGGTAGGGATTTTAGAATGCTGACCGCTGGTGTAAGCGAGCCGGCGAATTTCTTAAAGGCCTATTTTATCAGAATGGATGAGGTAGGGTTTTTAGAATGCTGACCGCTGGTGTAAGCGAGCCGGCGAATTTCTTAAAGGCCTATTTTATCGGAATGGATAAGGTAGGGTTTTTAGAATGCTGACCGCTGGTGTAAGCGAGCCGGCGAATTTCTAAAAGGCTGATTTTATCGGAATGGATGAGGTAGGGATTTTAGAATGCTGACCGCTGGTGTAAGCGAGCCGGCAAATTTCTAAAAAGCTGATTTTATCGGAATGGACGAGGTAGGGTTTTAGAATGCTGACCGCTGGTGTAAGCGAGCCGGCGAGTTTCTTAAAGGCCTATGGTAGAAAGAGTAGCACGTGCAGGTGGAGGTGCAATGTTATGAGGGATGAATAGAGGTGAACGATACTAGTGATCGCTCGAGAGGATTGTTAAGATGAGCAACGTAGGAGTGAATAACAGAATTTAACTAATATTTTCAGAATTGTATGCCAACTGTTTTAACGCCTGGTAGATTGATTGAATATTTGTAAATGACAGTACAAGGAAGTTAATATTACGGAGCGAATCGTATAAAAACAATACAAGAAAACTGATGGTTGTTTGGTTGAAACAAATATAATATTACTCTCTATAGTTAATATTCGGTGAAGCTATTTTCCTTGTAGTTCTCCTCACGTATGTATTAGCGATTATTCTTTCTTGCTGTTTTATTCGTTCTAAACCGAGTTGACTTAAGAAAATTTCTTGTGTGACTTCTTCAATTAGTTCTTGCGCGAGAACCTCGAGTTCCTTTATACGCACTTGAAGTTCCACTAATTTTTCCAATGGTCCCTTGCAACGGAGTACAATTAAAAATTATATATATGTCTATCCACGTATATGTCCTTAAATACAAATTCTATCTCTTTTTATTCAACAGTCATTATTGAATATTACTTTCCACATTTGATTTCCACAAGGTCAATTTACTTACGAAAAAGACTTACCAAATAACTTGATTAATAGCGGGTACTCTCTATAACGAATCAATTTTTGCAACGATGTCGATCAATGGACTCGAACCACATCAACGAACGTTCTCGATTTATAGTTTTTTTCAAGGGGAAATCCGATCGTCTAACTCAACTTAAAAGTGTCACTTTCAACTACATCAATTTTTATAAATAAAATCGATTTATAAATCCCGATATAAATAATTCTAAAGAAAGAAAAAATTTTTACACTTTAAATTTACACAGCGGAAAAAAAAAGGTGGAAGTTAGATTTGATACTTTTATTGAAGGGAATAGTAAATTTTCATGAATTAAATTGATTCACCAAAACTCAAAAAAAAAAAAAAATTTTTTAAAATCGATTTTCACTAATTAAATGAAGATATCAAAACGCGGTAAAAAAGGGAAAAGCTAGACTTTTATGAATTAAATCCGTTTACAAGAACTGAGGAGAAAGGAGGGATAACTTTTCATGAAATTAGTCGAAACACTAAAACTCGATAAAAAGTAAAAAATCAATTTTCGCGAATTAAAGCACTTCCGAAAAACGCGGTAAAAAGGTAAAATTTAGATTTTTTTGCCTTTAAACAATTTACTGCAAACGCGTTTGAAAGGGAAAAGTAAATTTTCACGAATTGAGTTGATTCACTAAAAGTCAATAAAAAGGTAAAAAATCAATTTTCGTGAATTAAATCACTTCTGGAAAACGCGGTAAAAAGGTAAAAGCTGGGTTTTATGAATTAAATCGAATTACAAAGGCCGGTCGATTCAAAGTGACACTTTCTTAAGAAATCAATTTTCACAATTTAAGTTATCCACGACAGAACCGATTAATTAATTCAAACTATACGAAAAATTTTTTTTATAAAATCACAACTTGTTTTCTTTTCGATTTTTAATTTACTCGCGACAAAAATTACTAATTAACTTGACACTTTTCTTTTTCTTTAATTTAATTTTCATCAATTAATTTTATTCGTGACAAAGATGACTGGTTAATTTGAACAAAACAAACACTCTTTTAGGATCCCGGACGAGCCCCCAATTTTTTGTTACGTCAAATCCGCGCGGTGTCTTTACAAAAACCGACAAATTTAAGACGTGTGAGGCGTTTCGGCGTGAGTTTTCCGTACTCTGGTCAAGGAGAATGAATTCTCCCTTTACCACACCTGACAAGAAGCACCGAAGACGCAAGCCCCCTTTTGAGTCTAACCTTTCGGAAAATTACTCGGGACAGGGCTGAGAATGCTCGTTGATTATTCGCGTTCACCCGTCACTCGTCTCGATAAACTAAATTGATAAATTACCCCGCGGAGGAAGGGATTTTAGGTGGGAAGGGAAGTGGTAGGTTACTTTCACTTGGGGAAAAATTTACGGAAATATCAGATAAAATAAATTAGAAAAATTGGGTTGGTACTTACGTTTGGTTTTCCTGGTGAAGTTGTTTCGCCGGTAACCGATGCGTGGAAGGGAAAATTAATGGCAATCGTTTGTAAAAAATCATTACACTCGATGAATCGTGAAGCTGTTAGAGTTTATTCAAATAACCGAATAATTGATACACGTACGTTCGCTATTACCGTGCGCGAGCGATCGTTATTTCTCGACACAATATACTTAACGCGATACTTGTGGTTCGATAAAACAGTAAAACGAAATAAGCAGTGTGGACTTGAACAAAAACGGCAGAAAACAATTGCATTCAATTTCTTCTAAACTTTAGATAAATTCCGTATGATTAAAACTGAGAAAAAGTAAATTCGAACTGAATTTAGACTGTTCGACCGTTTTTATTTTCAGTACTCACTCTGGACTTTGATTGACTCTACAGGGTGGGGTTCCTCCGCGGTAATTATCGCCGAAGGGGCTCTCTACTGACTGCCCGGCGACTGACTGCACTATGAACTACAAAATTGAAATGTCGACTCGATACTGTCTCTTTCGGGCATTTTCCCGTCCTTATATATGTCCTGGAGGGCTTAATTTTCTATGCGGGGGATTACAATAGAGCTCGGACTTTGGACTTTGTCGACGATCCATTTTTTTCCTTCTAGCTGTGACGTCATCGTCGTTCGATTCTTTTCTTGAGTTGCATGCGAGGCGATACCACATGTCGCGAAGTGGTTGAAGGATTATTCCTTGCTTCGGTGGCACGCGTAGAGATAGAGAGAGAGAAAGCGAAAGAGAGAGAGAGAGAGAGAGAGAGAGAGAGAGAGAGAGAAAAGCGCCTTGGTCAGGCAGCGAGGTGTCGAGGGTTTCGGGCCACGCTGCGCTGTAGATCCGAGTCGCTTCCGTTGTCCCTTTTATGACTAATACCGAATATAATTCTTCCATAATGTTAAACTTATTTTTATTCTTAATAGTGTGTAACGTAAATGGGCATATATAACTACTATAGTAACAAACTGACTATGGTTTTCATATCCTCTCATGATCCGAATTGTTTAGTTAAAACAATATATTGGCTTTTCAATTTTCTATAATGTTAAATTTTCATATTTGCAATTATTTCTTGTATCCTTTTAAGTAAGCATTTCTCTTCTGAGTTCCTATCATAATTTTAGCTCAAAATTGTTCATCAGTCCAAATGATTCTGTATCAAATGGCTGCTTACATTCACACTGGGTCACAAAGTATGTATTCTATAAATATGTATTGTTGCGAGGGAACACTCCTCGTCTTATGGTGTTAACACAAAGAGAGACGGGAAAGACGGCATCGTCTCGGGTGCGACCTGAGAGCGTTGAGCGGCATGCTCCTACGCCAACAACTGCTACCGTAGCTTCGAGTCATCTTTACCATCTATCCAATGACTAATATGAATCGTCTTTTCTTATTCTATCCTATTTTAACTCTGATTATCTGTATGATATTATTGTTTAGCTCTTATATCGAACTTCCGTTTAAATGGTTTGTTCCTTTTAAATTATTGATTTACTTATTAAATATATATATACCATAGTTTAAGTATTTACTTTATAAGAAGTCCAAATCTTTGCTACGATTGTGTTTAAATTTATATTTAAACGTTTAGAGATTCTGAAGAAATGCCTTTTGGGCTTTTGGTGTTCTGTAGTCATAAACAAATTCCAATTTTCTATCAATACCATTAATAAGACATAGGTCTTCGTGTAATATTCTTGTTCATTGCATCATTCGTCATCGGATATAAGAACTTCCGAAGCAACGAAAACGATGCCACGTCAGTTAGTCTATCTTCGTGTTATATTCTTGTTTATTGCATCATTCGTCGTAGCATCTAGGGACTTTCAAAGCAACGAAAACGTCGCCACGGCAGTTAGTCTATCTTCGTGTAATATTCTTGTTTATTGCATCATTCGTCGTAGCATATAGGGACTTCTAAAGCAACGAAAAGGTTGCCACGGCAGTTGGTCTATCTTCGTGAGCCAGATACGGTATATGACGGGGGAAGAAAGCGACCACCCGACAGTCACCAATAGAACACGCGGATATGAATCAATTAAAGATTCCGATGACACGCGCCGCCAATGATATCCACCGGCCGTAGAGGGAAAACTCTTGATACGAGATTCGGGTCCCTCTACGCTGGCCGTTTAGAGTGGGGCAGTGGCCTACCAACTCTTGGTTTTTCGTTGTCAGGTACAGTGGTGAACCTGGCCGTCCATTCCTAGCGCGCACCACGTGTTCCCACTGCCCTGCCTCGGCGTACCTGCAGGCCTCACCCCTCCCGCCGTCATTATACCTGTATAATCTCTGGTAGCTATAGGACTCGACAACGATGCATGTTTATGATCTTCTTTAAAAGAAAGATAGATATTGGAGCATGGTTACGTCAGGACGTAACAATATGGACTACCCGCACCCATGGAGCGTAGGCAACGTCAGGGGTACGCATCCGTATCCCGATCAGTTTATTGTTACTGCACGTTTCCTCGATCCGATGTAGATCTCCGTCCTCATCAATTAAATGTTCGAGGCCGAATACTGTACACTTCACGAGCAATACCAGTAACACACTAATCGGCGGCTAGGGGTGAAATAGGTGAGCACAGTCGACGTATATCGATTCCTCGAAATCGACCAGCAACACCTCGCAGCACCCGTCAGCACTTACGTCGACGATCTCCCCGCGCATAGCCCTTTGATGCCGCACAACTACACAACCCACTGCAACGCGCAAGTCCTCGACCACAAAACGACTTCTCTCAATAAACTCCTGAATGTACATCCTGTCCAAATTATCCTCCAGTTCGGATAATGCTACGCGCATTTTGTCCGTCCGCAGACACACGGTATTATCACTGCTACCACATATTACCCGACACACAAAAGCTACCGATAGTTCCTCGTCTAGATACCTCGGATACATTTTGTTTTCGCGATTTAGACTTTCGTCGTGTACTGCTAAAGACAGACTGAATGCTCCGAATGATGCTAGGGGATCACAGCGTTTGAAGATAAAAAACGCCCCTCTGAATCATAACTAGGTGTGCAACGCTTTTAATGCAATGTCAGCGGTTTTGCACGTGCGTACCGCTTTGCGCTGTGCTTCTCGTGAAGCGAATGCTCTGCAGTAAAAGACGCAGAATATGATACCGTACCGCGAGAGACCTCGATTATAATATATATATAAATATAAAATAAGAGACACAGTAAGCTGATGTATTTGTTTTTAATTAATCGATATTTTATTTAAATCACTTTACACATATTGACCATCGTATGCAACATCCCTGCAAACACGGTAATCTTCGCTCGGAGACTCCTCCGCCGTTAAATTCATTTTTATCAGTGTCTGATCGTCGAGAGGCAAAAGCATTGTAATATTCACGCACTAATCTGTCGTTTTTCATTACATTATCGCTAAGGAGATTATTAAATCGCGACATGGTGAAGCCGCATGACATAAGATGTAGGAATACGATGCAAAATTGTCCACACACATCCGACTTATTACTCTGTAGCTGCTTGAGGCCGTACCCATAGAACTTGCAGTTTCTTCGTAGTCGTGCGAGATGTTGCGGTATAACCGATGGTAGCCCATAGCTATCAAAGTACATTCCTTTTCCATGATGGTTAACGTACATTGCAATCCAATGCTCTCCAGGTCCGTCGTGGTTATCCGTGTTAACTACGAATCCAGCCAGTAACGACCATACACGAGGAATTCTGTCATCTGAGTATACGCCAACGGTTGAAAGTGGTAGATACTGCAGACTCTCGTAGATTTGTCTAGTGTTCATGCTGAACACATAGTCAATGATTAAATGATGACCGATACGCTTTGAAAGACGTATATATATGCAAAATTTATTTCACAGCATCGTCGATCGTGTCACGACATGATGAAGATTTATTCTCTTTCTTATTCTCTTCCTCTTTGTCTGCTGACCAAACATCCATGTATGATTCTCCTTTAAATGGGTGCTCGCGAAGCCAATTTTTTATTTAGAAAGCCTGGCGCATTGCACAATGCGAAGACGCTGTATCGTTTATCATAGCGTGTCTGAAGCATTTTCGCAAAGATTTTGGCATAAATGTGTACGATGGGGCGCCCTCCTCATCCTCCAGGTTGGAAATTTCACGAATCGCAAAGAAATATAGCCTTCTCATGAACGCGTATATAGATGCGTCTTAATTTTCGCGAAATTTCACGCAAGTTAGCGTATGCTTGTTTACAGCTCACATCGCCTTCCTACGATTCCAGACCGTGAAAATATTTCGAGTGAAAAATATTCTGGCTTCTCGAATGCTGTGGTAATTCGGCAAAGTGACGAGGCGGTGCGACGATCCAATGAGCAAAGTACGGTCTATCTACTGCTACCACGGCAATTTTTTTCGGAACAAATTCCGAGTCTTTACCACGCATTCCCTGTATATCCACGACGATATCCATTTTCACGTCTAATCCGTACAGATGCTCGAGTTCGACTGATTAGTTACTCACAGACACGCTTCTACTTCTCTTAACACGAAATAATTTTATTCCGACAACAGCACATTTTTCGCTTATCCGGTAAAATTCACCATTACTTACCGAGAGGCATCGATTTCAAGGACATTGTCATACTCCGCGTAGACTACACAATTTATCGTTGAAGCAAGCGCATCCTCAAATCGTACCTCTATTTTCACACTACCGTGCTTTATTAAATTCCAATGTGTATTGCTGTTCGCCGAAAGATCGGGTGTCAAATCAAAAGCGAAGAGACAGTATCCATCGCGATAATTATCGCGATCGATCGAATTACCGTCGTTCAAGAAATGTATTCCAGTTCCCGAAAACAACGTTTGAAAAGCATCCACATATAGATGATTTTTCGTGAAATCAGGTTGTAACGGTTTGGAAGGTATTTGAGCATCATCTCCATACAACGAGAGATAATTTATCTTGTAATTTTGGAAATTGAATGGATTCATACTGAAGTCGCCGTTACACGCTTTGTTATCGACAAAATCGATAATTATATGCTTCGGCAATTGACCTTACACGATACTATCGATAGTCTCTCCATGAACACCAGAGTGTATTGAAACGGCTTTTACCTCGACTCTCATAAGAGGATATTTAGCCGTAGATTTTGCCAGAGGTCTAGCATGCGAGAGCAGTACACCAGGAGCTATTTTTGTTCTACGAACGAGAAGCGATGCCTCGAGAATCGTTAAGCCGCACTGACCATTCTTTGTATTGCCCACAAGACAAAATGAATCTCTAGACCGCACCAACCGTAGTCGCATCTCGACGTCGTTTAATAGGAACCGTTCCTGATTGAATATATCGCAATGCAGATGATTGAGCAAGTCTCCAGTTTTTTCGACATTTAAAAATTGTTTTCTCTTCACAAGACCCGTATGTCCCGATGTTATATCATCCATTTTTCCAGGGGTATCGTCGTACCAGAGAACGCTCGTGAGATGCGAATTTTTTGCTGCCGGACCGTAATTCAAAATTGTTTTTATGTACGCTCGATAAGCGTAGGCATTATTTGGAGGTGAAACTAATTTTTGATTGAGGTATACATCCACTTGATTAAACATAGAATGCAAGAGATTGTTTACAGGGCGACACTTACTTTCGACGCTGTCCTCGCGTCAATTTCCGTAGTAGGAGATGTTATTTTCACTCTCAGACTAAGCACAGTATGCGCGAGATCGATATACTCATCATCCTGTCCAGGAATAATAAATTCAATCGGTGAATCATCTGTCAGCGAAGATATTGGTTTGTAATACACGCAATTGGAGCCTTCGATAGTAGCTTTGTCGGCAGGAGTGACAATAATTCAAGTTCCGATTTAAGACACTCGCACGAGTGCGCATGTAGAAAAGCCATCTTGTTTCAGCTATCCTAAAATATCTGCAACTGTTCGTTGACGAGTCTTCTTCTTCTTATTGTTCTTATTATTCTTTTTCTTCTGTATTACTTTTCTCTTTATTACACTTTTATTTTTACGGGAGATACCTCGTGGTTTACGTTCGTCCGATGAATGAGGAGTTCGCGAAATTTTGCGCTTTCTATAACCAGACCCCCGCATGAGAGTGTCAATTTTTTCAGAGGCTTTGCGTTTGAGATTACTGCCTGATTCTCTCGCTCTCTCGCGAATAGCATCTTTCACAGATATATTTCTATCGAGGATATCACCGGCTACGTTTACACCAGCGCGCAACGCCTCTTTTCCAACTGCTTTAGCGCCCTTCTTTAAAAGTGGTAACACTCGACGAAACAGGCCCCCGAGAAAGCTGCCGATACCGTGTCCTCGTTGATTAGGTGTTCCGATATAAACATGGCTAATGCCACCGTACCCGCGACGACCCCATCCGTGCTGCACACTGTCAATATCATCCATAGCGGTGTAATCAATCGTGGGACCGTTTGAAATGTAGTGTGACAGTCAACGTTCCCTGCTCGAATGGTATAGGATCCCCAAATTCGTCTCTTATATCGATCTCGATAGTGATAATAAGTGTGGCATCGATAATAAGTGTGTCATTGAGTCGAGATTTAACTTTGTTCCTTAAAACGTCGTCGGAGTTATTCTCGTGACTATCTAGTATTGCTATTTTTCGTTTTGATGAAATATTCGGTACTGCATTATCGTACTCGTCCTTGTGAAGATAACGCGGTAAAACCTTCTGGTACACCGTACATTTCTCGCTCCCGCTCCTGTACGAGTAAGAGTTTAGAATTTCACTCAGCTGAGACTCGAGGCGCGATAATGGCGTACCGGTAGTCTGTACGGAGGGCAATGGGTCTGCACTAGTAGTAGTAGTAGCAGCAGTACTAGCGAGTTCCAGCGAGACGATGTATGTTATCATGAGGAATAAGTACCATTTTTCTGACACATTCCATGGCTTGTGTAGGCACAAGAAGCAACTTGAGAAATCCGACACAGTGCTCGACGATGATCTTCCTCTTACCGCTCCAATTTCCCCTTTTGGCGGCTAGTCGTCGAAGAATTGCCGCGTGCCTCCGAAGATGATTCTATTGCACGTTGTTCAGACTCACGTTTCCCTGTAAAACGTTTAGAGCACACTCGCATATACAGCGTACGAGCGCTACACCTGCTTTGCGCAAAATTGCACGTCGTTGCTCTTGCTTCAAATAACACAGCGCTTGCAATATAATTATTTGCTTTTTATCGAGAGGTCCGCGCAACGCCATTACAAGCGCATTACTGGTACATCGCGCGTCGCATCACGAACTTTTATTGCTTTTTGAGACACGTAAACGTGATGGTATTGGTCATCCGGAAATATACAGGCGTGAAATGGACAATTATCAGGCGTCGATTGTTTCAAGTCGAATAATAGATGGCCGTGCTGTGCGGCTGTTGCATCGAAATATACCTCCTGTAAATATCGCGGATTCTCGGGACATACATGACGGGCTAGGTGCTGAATTTGCGCGCGATCTCCCGGATTTTTAAAGACAACGATATAATTAGCGTTTAAGGAGATATCGCGCTGCCCGTGACCCTGATGGAAGAGATTTTGCGTGATGAAAATGACACTAAGATTTTTATGATGGCTACCCTTGGTGAAAAGATCGACCACAGTATTTGTTGGATGCCTCGTGCATTAGATCGTCAATGACCACAAGTTTAGGTCTTGTATCATTCGAGTAGTCTGCTGCTTGCGGTAAACCCTCGCAAAATTCGATTTTATCACCGTACTCTCAATACCCGGACTGCCACTCTGAGTAATAAAAAGTATACTCTCGAAAGGGAAATCCGTCATTTCGCGAATGTATTTAAAGAAATTTTTTACAAAATATGTTTTACCACAAACCGTAGGACCGCTTATCACGGCTGTCCATGGATGTTTCCAACGTGTATCCATATCGATAAGTGTCTATCAAAATCAATCAGCTGACTCTTAATTAAGCTTATACCGCGACAGCTGCAGCGGCGGCGGCGTACAGTGGGGCCGATTCCCGAAAAGCTGGTCAAAAGTCAAAAACGTAGTTCATTTTGTTTGAGATATAGTATATAAGGGTTTTTGGGTCGCTGATTACGAATCTGAAGTCAAAATTGTAAAAAAACAAAATGGCGGGTTCAAAATGGCGATAGTAAACCGAAAATACTCAGTTATAATACGGAATGTTTATCGAATTTGTATGAAACTTGGTTTCTGTAAGTTTTCGAGGTCGCTGAATACGAATGCGGTGTGAAAAAAACAAAATTGAAAATGGCGGATCCAATATGGCGGACGCAATTTTTGTAATCGGCCGGATTCGCTTGAAACTTGTTATTTAGGGGTTTTCGAGGTCGCTGAATACGAATCCGGTGTGAAAAAAACAAAATTCAAAATGGCAGATCCAATATGGCGGATGCAATTTTCGTAATCGGCCGGATTCGCTTGAAACTTGTTACTCGGGGCTTTTTGAGGTCGCTGAACATAAAATCCGATGTGAAAAAGACAAAATTCAAAATATCAGATCCAAAATAGCGATTATAAACATTTATTAACTTTTTATAAATATGTAAGTAAATTATATATTTGATAAAAAGTACTAAAACATCTACTTTTACATCTATAATTGTATTGATTAAAATCACTTTTGAAAGACTTATTTTATACTATTTACAAGTTACATTTCCTTTTTTTATTGAAGTGAATGTACTTCAGTTACACGCAAGTAATTTTTTCTTTGAAGCACATATTTCTTAAAATCATTTTTTGAAACAAAATAGATTTTGTGAAATAAAATTAACATGTTCAAACAGTTAATTTATAATTATTTTACTTTAAGTAAACATTTTTTTAAATTACTGTATAATAATTTGATTTACAGTTTTAAAATAAATGTATTTCGATTACAGAGTAATGATTTTCTTGTTTAAAAAAAAATTTTGTGGATATTTCAGATAAGTACTTACATTTTTAATCATTTATAAAAATATTGAAAAATGTGTAATTCAAATATATAAGAAAGTGTAATAAGGAACACGATTTTTTAAATACTAACATATTTATTTGAGAAATACAGTACAAAGCCAAATTCAAAAAATAAATTTATATTAAAAAGAATATTGTTCTAATATTAACATAAAAATTAGTCTTCATCATCAGTCGAATTGTCTGTATAAAAATCTGAAGAATCTGACGACATCGAAAAAGAAGAGATAGAATCATCAGTAGACGCATAAACAGTTGGTGAAGTAAGCAAAGCAATTGTTTCCGGAAATAAGGATTTTAATTTCTTATGTGGCAATTTCTTTAAGCTTGATATATACGGATCTGATGCCTTTAGCAAGCGCAAGAAAAGATCTTCCATCGATTTTGTCCTGCTGCATTTTCGTGCAAAATCTTCATGGTATCTTTTAATATACGATATATGTTACGTAGGTGGCCGTTTTAATTATTCTGTAGTTTTTTGGAGTATGCGGCTATGTATCGGCCAATTTTCTTCAGTTGTGGAAAATGAAGTTCACTTTTTTACGTTTCGGTCAATGATGCAGACCATCTTCAGAATTTTTATTGACTGCAAAGTATAACATGATAGTAACATAACTATTGTGTGTAAAATTAATATGTATAATAATGTAACTCACTTAAGACATCAGAAAAAACAGGAGGAACAAGAATGCAGGTGCTAACCTTCCCACATAAATAAATTGTATGGCGTTAATGCACTTTTATTACAGTTTTATCAATTAAACCAAATTATTTCACAGTGCTTTTGTCACATTATTGTTAAGTAAGCGTTAAACCTATTAATAAAATGTCATGGATTAAAATTAAAAATTAGTGAATAAATTGTCATAGATTAACATTTTTTTAAAATTAGTCAATTGTAAAAACATTTTTATAACTTATTCAAGTGTCATTTGCTAACCACCGGTGTTTGGTTATTGATAAAATTGAAGTTAATTAATCATGAAGATTTTTGTAGTTATAATCCTGTGTCCTCACTGTGATTTTAATTTTAATTTAACGGACTTTGCTATATCAGCAGCTACATGTTTACTGCTATCCGTATGAAACACGACTGAAAAGACACCTTGAAGACTAGTCGCTATGGATATGTACGAGAGGAATGTATTTAATGATGTTCGTTATTTCAAGCCTATTGTACCAGGTGTATGCATAAGTTTTTTCCGGTTTTTTCGTAAAAAAAAACACGTAATTTTCAAGGGAAATTAATTTTTGTTTTATTTAAAATATTAGCCATCGGCTTCTACACATTTCGCCCATCTTTCAGGTAACTTATGAATACCATGCCAGAAAAACTGCTTGTCTTTTGCGGCAAACCATTCGTCGAGCCATTTTCCAACTTCCTCGAAATTGCTGAAGTGCTGCTCTGGGAGCGCGTGCCCCATTGATGCGAAGAGGTGATAGTCAGATGGCGCCAGGTCTGGCGAATACGGCGGGTGCGGAAGGATGTCCCATCCAAGCGATTTCAAGGTGTCTTTCACTGCTTTTGCTGTGTGAGACGGCGCATTGTCGTGTAACAAAATCACTTTGCCATATCTTCTGGCCCATTCCGGTCGTCTTTCGATTAATGCGTGGTTTAAATTAATAATTTGTTGGCGATAGCGTTGTGTATTAACGGTTTCGCCGGGCTTCAAGAGTTCATAATACACAATACCGCTCTGGTCCCACTAGACACAGAGCATGGTCTTCTTGCCGAAGGGATTTGGCCTTGGTGTTGGAGGACCGGCTTCGCCAGGTGAAAGCCACGTTTTTTCCGCTTCGGATTTTCAAAATAAATCCATTTTTCATCACCCGTCACAATTCGATGCAAAAATGATTTCCTTTCGTGGCGTCGAAGCAGCACTTCACAAGTGACTTTGCGATTTTCTATTTGACGTTCATTCAAATCGTGTGGGACCCATTTACCGAGTTTATTGATCTTCCCCATTACTCGTAAACGTCTGCTGATTATTTCTTGTGACACATGTAATGCTTCTGCTAATTGCCGTTGAGTTTGAATTGAGTCATCATCCAATAACTCCTGCAATTGCTCGTCTTCGCATTTTTGTGGTCTACCAGAGCGCTCACTGTCTTTCACATTGAAATCACCACTTTTAAATTGTCGAAACCATGTCTCACACGTTCTAATCGATGGAGCGTGTTCACCATATGTTTCTACCAGCAAGCGTTGACTTTCAGCAGCCTTTTTCTTTTGATTAAATAAGAAACGCAATGCGTGCCGCAAATGTTCTTTTTCAGGCACAAAACTCGACATGATCACTGAACGATAAAACAAAGAAGCTAGTTTTTGGCGGACTCAACTTGTGTGTGTTTGTAGGTTAATGTCAGACGAACAAAATGACGTATGTGTCAAATTAATACGCTGCGTACTTTTCGCTGGCGCCATCTCTTAGTTAAACCGGAAAAAACTTATGCATACACCTGGTATGTGTGGAGAAATTAATATGTATTATTCAAATATCTTTCTTCAAACATCATTTTCGTTATGACATATTAAATGTACCTACAAAACCGAACTATAAATGACACTTAATTAATCAATGTCTGTCCTATAATTTATAGCATTCCTATGTTTTTTGATTTGTATCATCTCTAATATTAATCTTTTAAATAAATTTTGTTCATTGTTTAGAATTTTCACTTTTCCAAATTTAAAGCTGTGGTTAAATTCATTACATGAGAGGCTAATGCCGTGTGATGTGAGTCAAGATCTTTTAATATATTTATTACAAGACTCCTGTGCATCTTCAGATATTTGTCCGATTGGCAATAAAGCAGATTGTATTATTGCAGAGCCGTGAATTAAAAGTTTGTGAACAGAAGTAGGCATGTAGAACCAGGGAAAATTAAAAATAGTGGTTTTATTTCGAAAATTATGTTCGCCGTATTGGATCCGCCATTTTGAATTTTGTTTTTTTGACACCGGATTCGTATTCAGCGATCCCAAAAACCCCCGAGTGATAAGTTTCAAGAGAATCCGACCGATTTGGAAAATTGCGTCCGCCATATTGGATCCGCCATTTCGAATTTTGTTTTTTTGACACCGGATTCGTATTCAGCGACCCCAAAAACCCTCGAGTAACAAGTTTCAAGCAAATCCGACCGATTTCAAAAATTGCGCGCGCCATATTGGATCCGCCATTTTGAATTTAGCTTTTTTGACACCGGATTCATATTCAGCGACCCCAAAAACCCCCGAGTAACAAGTTTCACAAAATTATATTCATTTGAAAAAAACGTGCAACAAGTGGTTAATGTAAATTTGTAATTTTTTATATTCAAATGTGCACTAAAAACAAAGTTGCAGCTAGCTGCAGCTGATTTTTACTAATTTTGTTACATAACAGTACAAACTTTAATTTAAAACTTGTTTCGTTGCGGAACGCTTCGGAACTTTTAACTTTTTCCCTGTTTTTCTAAAATGATTGCACATAATTTTTCATTTTTTTTCTACTTTAGACATTGTTTAGCTATTAATTTATATGTATCTGTTATAATTTTCGACGCATATGATAATAAACTACTTTCTTCAACCTGAAACCTCCATTTTGCGGAATTAAGAAACACCAATTTTACGATTTTCTACGAATTTTTTAATATGACGCTTGAATATGAGCTCGAACGATCGAGCTATTACTTACGCGAAAGTCTCTTTTGTACTGGCTTATACTTGCCAGGTATACTTCGCTAGCCTTTATAAAATCTTCCATTATATTCTTTAAGCATTACTCTATCCACGTATGTACTCTAAATCCTATAAAATGAAACTTCATTTTTCGACTTTTGACTAGCTTTTCGGGAATCGGCCCCACTGTACGGCGGCGGCGACCCCGCGGCATCAGCTATTTTCTCGGCCTTAACGAGCTGATATGGTGCGGCGCGCCTGCACTAGCTGATGAGGCGCGGGCCCACGGTATAAGCTGGTGTTTACACCGTATGTAAATTAAATAACGATAGTTTTTATATTTCTCGCAAATAAAGCATCATTTTTATTTTACTATGCATACATCTCTATGTGCAAATTTCACGAATCATCAAATTCTAAACAGCAATATTATATCCACGGATGTAGCACGAGAAAGTGAGAACAAAATGAAACACTCGATAAGAAAGACGGGACAAAAGGAATCAACGATGAGAAAGTCAGAACAAAAGGGAACGCTAGAGAGATAGCAGCTACTGCTACGAATAACAGCATAAACAGAACGAGCCGACAACGGTTTAATACATAATAAATCACTATTTTTTTATTTAATGTATTGTACACAGTAAATATGATACATGAAATTAGACGAAAAGATTATTTTTAAATATCGCGAATTCAACCGTAAAACTATATACTTTTTTGCGTTATACTAATTAGCGTATTTCACAATAGCCGTACGGTACAGTAGAGTACATCCCGTGCCACTTTCGCTTCGTGTTAACAGGTTCGCATGATTTCGTTTCTTTACGCGTTACTACATGATGAAATTCCGTGCGTCGAATAGCGTCGATTTAAAAAATAATAGGTACGCTCCTTGCTCCTGTCAAGAAAGATCGTAATGCGTTATAATTTACGTGACGGCTATTCGCAAAGTTTGACATGATACCCTTTACTTTACATTTTTTCAATAATCGTACCGTCCGGTTTACGAACAAGGTATGCGTAAAATTTTGGTCCTCCCGAAACGAACGAAGTTATATAACTACCAGGCCCGTATTCGCTTAATTCATCCGTAAGATCTCCTAGAAAATGATCGATTGGCGGCTCATACTCGTTACCACCGGGGCGACTCACGTAAATACAGGAGTCCATATCGCAGTACAATATTCGTCGCCCGAGCCCCGTAAGATAACTGTATGATTTTAGGCGTGCCTGTGCCGTCGTGTAGGCTGCAATCACGGCATTTGGTGTCGGGGATGGTTGGATAGCATCGCGGTTGCTCACATAGTTTACATACATAATCTTATGATTAACCGGCAGCATTCCCGTCACCTGGATCTCCGGACTCGTTAGTAAATTCCTTAGCTCCGCGCGCGTGAAAACGATAACCGTTTTCGTGAGATTCTCTTATTGACCAAACTTTCCCCAGAATAAATAAAGAGCCAATTTTGCGAGTGAACGTAAACCCGGATTTGGCTGCAAAGCACTTCGCTAGAGATATACACCCTCAGACAACTTGTACAATGCTATAAAACGCTCTATTGCTTCCTCGTCATCGTTACACTCTATTGGCTGTCCACTCGCCTCCTACTTTATTTTTAGGAATGTACCGATGTACTCGGCAAAATGGACGGCTCGTCGCGTTATCGATTCATACTGCGTAACAACGTATTGCTAAATTTCATAGATACTCGTCACCTCATATCCGAGCGACACAGCTTTTCTCAGTTCGTCCACGACCGATGTGCCGTCAAACGCTCGCTCAGTCGTGTCATCGTGTGTACAACCCTCGGATGTGTCCATATCTGTACAGCACGTTCTACACAGGGGGAACGGTAGTTTCCCATGCATGAGAACAGGCAGTACGGGGGTATACAAATCGCGCGGTGCCACCACGGTTCACTTCACGAGACCCTCGACGACACTTAGATCGTTTTCAAGTCCTACGAGTTCTCGACACTCGTCACCTACGTACAATTTCGGGTGTCCAACGGGATATTTTCCATCCTTACACATCCCATGGATACAGCGAGCAAATATCCACATAGCGTATCTGCTCCCCATTTGCGACGTCGTACAAGCTTACAACATTTTCTGTTCGACCGCCAAAGAATGCATCGCGTGGTTCGAGAGGCGCCTGCTTGAACATGGCATGATTTTTCACGTATAACGACATTTCCTCGCTATTCTCGAGTAATCTGTCAAAATCGCATTTCCATATTTCGGTTAGAGTGTACCCTTTCGATCTGATTTGCCCGGAAATAAGAACGGTACGCTCGCATCACTTATCCATTGTATCGCCGAATTTAGTTCGAACATCTCTATTCACGTGATAACATCGCGGACAACCATGCCGAAAGCAGCCTTGAAATTGAAGAACGTGAGGGACCTCCGCATTCACGTAGTATCCGTCGACAGCCGGTAGGTCGGTCGGAGGGCGATACTCTCTCGTGTGTCCAGCATGAGCGATAACGCAGTCGCGCTCACGCTCGAGCCATACGAGCCATACGACGACCTTTCGCAATTGCTTATCGCCCCAGCGATACCCCCCTGATGGTAACACCGCAATCCGATCTTTTTGTAGAAAATTCTTTCGAAATACTCTCATACATGCTGATGCTATCGTGCATGCTTCTGTAAAGGGGCACACGCTCCCGCAACGTATAAGTAACTCTCGAAAAGCTAAACACGCTCGTTTCAAAACCGTAATATCTGTACGACAATATTGCACAAATTGCGTCGCAAAATCAAATTTATAATCTACGGGACTCGATTCTTCCTCATACCATTTTAAAAATCGCTTGCGATCCGCTGAGACCATGGTATCGGGTGAGTAAAAATGCATAGCCGGCAGAGGACCTGAGTAATTCTGATATTCCGGTGTGTTGAATAAATGGGAAAATGTACCTTTTGCCACCTCATCAGCGAAACCAAAGGCCTTAGGTAAAGCGCTAAGAGCCATGGGTAAATAGTTTAGACTATTGAGAAAAACTACATCGCAAATTTTCATCGAGACAAATTTCGTACCATTTATAATCAGAGAAGGCAGCTGTTTTTTTTGCACTTCAATTAAATACCGTAGAATAAATTGTGCGTCGAAACCTCTAGCATTATGGGCAATGCAGATGGTCTTTTTAAGGGTACACTCTCTTTCGCGATGGACCTGCGACGGCTTTATCTCGTTCTCTCGCGGGGCCTGCCATGAAAAGACCGTTTGTTGGTTTATAACCGCAGAATGGCTGGGTAAAATTTATCCAACGATTCCCTGCGGAGCTGTCGCCATCGTTGTCCCTGCTATGATCATCTGAATCGGTTCTACCCTCCTCATCGAAATCATAGGTGGCGGATTCCATTTCTTCGTCTTCATACCGTCGACCTATATAAAAATCTTATGAAATAAAAGAAATAAAATTAAAGTAATTAATGCTGTACATTACTTACGTCTTTCATTAAGTATGGGCTGCAGAGCAGGCTCGTTTAGCCAACCGCGTCGACGAATAACACGCACCACTGAATCAATAATTATTTGATTATCAAACAATCCAATATTATACGCGTCAACTAAATCGCGTTGATGACACTCGCACAGCATACCGCTAATCTTACGAACAACCGCCTGTGTCGGAAGTTCCCATAGGGTGATCTGTAAATTTCTTCTCCCCCACCGCGAACACAACGACGGTCTACGTTACAATATAAACTCTATCAATTGTCTTATCAATGTGCGCTTTACCACTCTGACCATGATTGTGCTGTTAAAGTAGTAGTAGTAGTAACCACAGTAAATCAGACAATTAACTAGAGAATTTTCAAAGCGGCTCACTTTTATAATCCTTTAACACGCTATTTCTCTCTTTCTTTCTCTCTCTCTCTCTCTCTCTCTCTCTCTGCATACGCTGCAGCAATGTAATAAATACGACTAAGCAAGAAGATGGCCGCACGCGATCACTTTACAAAAGCAAGACCTGGGGAAATATTTAGCGATGGTGATGTACTTAGTTATCGAGTTTCGCTGATGAAAGTCACATTGTTTTCATCTAATTTCAAGGCACTCGGCCATGAGGAAAATCATTAAATTTCGTCGACGAATATTATTTAGTTTTCATGACACATCTTATATGTATGTCGAGGTGTGCGTGTGCACATAGGTGTGCGAGAGTATGCAAGAGTTTTGGGATACATTTGTTGCTGTTGTTACTAGGCTGTTGAGGAGAATGTGACAAATATCAAAGGATATTGGTGAGCAATTTTCAGTCGTATGATTTGCAGTATCAAAAGAAGTGCGATGCGAGTAGATGGTGGGGGAAATCTGTATAAAACGGGTATGAACACCACCGACGATTCATTCGAAAAGTTACAGTCTACACGAAAGCAATAAAAATGGCAAATAACGGTGCTACGTCTCACGCGATATCGCCATATATAGCGAACCCCGTTATGTACGGTTTAAATAAATCATTTGGTAAAATAATCGTCGCCGGGCTCGAGTTGAACTCTACGTGTACTCTTATACCAGTGTTGAAAATGTTGTCGAATACTTTGACGGGAATTACACTCAGTGCGGACGAGTGGCGAGTGTTCAAAAGTGATTTTTCTTGCGTACAACAATATTTCGAAGCTCATGGGGTTGATGGTGAGAAAATGAGTAATACCCGCATAGAGCACACAACGCATACACACTTTTAACCTCGTGTTACCACCACAGAGCTATCTCAATTGGTAAAATAAGTGGTAGCGCTAATGAGGAATACGAGAATCAAGAGGAATCTGGAGAATCGAAACAGAAACGCTTCCGAAAATACTCTCCAAACATCGTTCTTCAGCGGCCCACATTTGATATGCTCGTCGAAATAATTAGAAGAATTGATATTCATATGCAGGCTCTAGAGAGCAAAAGTAAACGATTCAGCGGTGTATGAACGAGGTGGTATCATATGGCCATGAAAAGATAGTTGTCAGTGAACAACGTATGAGATCATCGGTCCCAAGGAATTCTTTAAAGAAGCGCTCGAGCACATCGCGATCTTGCTAACGTCGGAGAATACGGAGTTTATAAAAATTATTTTGTCCGAAATAATTATGCTGTTTCGTGGTCATATCGCTGATCATGCATCGGGTGTCGCGTTGCGAACGCAATAATTCTCCGTATGTGCAGATATTTGTGATAAAGACACTGTTGTAAATAATTGTATATAGTGTACATTTCGCTCGAAATATTATAAAGTATACACCGCGGTCAGTCACGGAGAGAGGGTCCTAAAACTGAAGCATCAGCAAAGGTCTGCATCGGGTGTTGCGTTGCGAACGCAATAGTTCTCCGTATGTGCAGATATTTGTGATAAAGACACTGTTGTAAATAATTGTATATAATGTACATTTCGCTCGAAATATTATGAAGTATACACCGCGGTCAGTCACGGAGAGAGGGTCCTAAAACCGAAGCATCAGCAAGGGTCTGCGATAGAAACGAGACGGAGCGCACGTCTTTGTTTCGTGAACACAGCAGATCATGGAATACGTGACAAAGTCGATTAGCAGCAAAACAGCAGAGCTTGGTAAGTAAAAAATATAAAATAATTTTAAAATCGTGATTTAAAATCATGCAATATTTATTTTTAATTATAAACTTAATGTCTTACAGAGCGAGCAGCCCCTGCACATGAATGGACACCGAGGGTTCGTTATTCGTGTTATGGAGAGCGAGAGGAGGATACATATACTGTACAGATAAAGGGTGGTTAAATTCTAAGGGCCGATGTTGAATGTGAACCACACCTAAACGTCAAGTTTTTTTCTGCATTTCATTTGACATTTCTCAATTTCAGACTAACTCAATTTGAACCATGGAAAGATACACAATCGAGCAACGCGTTAAAGTTATTCAGGCGTATTATGAAAATGGGCGTTCAAATCAAAATGCATATCGTGCACTTCGTGATTTTTTCGGTCAATTTAATCGCCCAAATGTGCGTACAATCGGAAAAATCGTGCAAAAATTTGAGCAAACCGGGTCTGTAGGAGATATTAAAACACCAGTGCATGCTCGTACAGCTCGTACTGCAGAAAATATTGCTGCTGTTCGCGATAGTGTGGCTGAAGAGCCGTCCACCTCAACTCGTCGTCGTGCCCAACAATTGCACCTCTCACGCTCGTCGTTGATGAACATTATGCATAAAGACTTGCATTTACACGCTTATAAGGTGCAATTGACTCAAGAACTAAAGCCTCTTGACCATTCCAAACGTCGTCAATGGTCAGAATGGTGGCAAGAAATGGCAACAGTGGATGATAAATTTTCGAAGAAAATCATCTTCAGTGATGAGGCACATTTTCACCTCAGTGGATTTGTCAATAAGCAGAATTGCCGCATTTGGGCGAATCATAATCCAAGAGTGATTGTCGAAAAACCAATGCACCCACAAAGAGTGACTGTTTGGTGCGGTTTATGGGCTGGCGGCATCATTGGGCCGTATTTTTTCCAAAATGAGGCCGGTCAGGCAGTTACTGTGAATGGTGTTCGCTATCGTGAGATGATAACGATTTTTTTATGGCCCGAATTGGAAGATATGGATGTGGGCGATATGTGGTTTCAACTGGACGGTGCCACTTGCCACACAGCTAACGAAGCAATGGCTCTTTTGCGCGACAAATTCAATGGCCGTGTTATCTCACGTGGTGGCGATGTCAATTGGCCGCCAAGATCATGTGATTTGACACCGTTGGACTTCTTTCTTTGGGGTTATTTGAAAGAAAAGGTGTACGTCGATAAGCCAGCAACAATTCAAGAGCTAAAGGATGAAATAATTCGGCACATTAACGGCATAGAACCTCAATTATGCCTAAGCGTCATCGAAAATTTGGACCATCGGCTGGAGGTGTGCCGCCGAGGTCGCGGCTACTAGTTGACCGATATTTTGTTCCATACATAATTGAACCATACCATATTATCATAATAAAAAAAATTGACAATAATTTCCTAAATAATTTGTGTTTTATTCAAAATCAACATCGGCCCTCAAAATGTAACCACCCTTTAGAACTAACTTCGGGAAAGAAAAGTGCCACCCGCCATCCTCATCCACAATTGTCGTCGGTAGCAGAAGATCATCAACGCTGCCAACTTTGTATAATGAGTCGTGGCATATCAGGTAAGATAGTATCGATTATTCTATACACGATGTTTTTCATTGACCAGTGCGTTCAATTAAATACTTGTTTCATTCTTTTTTCAGAAGTACACTGTAATGACAACACCCACAGCGAAAAATGATTTAAAAGCAATATTACGAGTGATAATACAAATTAATTCCGTATAGCGATAAAAATAAAATTAACGGTGAAGGAATCTCGGAGCGTGTTTGCAGGGCTGTTGCATACGACGGTAAATCTGTAAAGTGCTTTCCATAAAATATTGATTAATTTAAAAAATACCTGATCTTACTGTGTCTCTTATTTTTATAGCATAATAATTAGAGAATTATAATTGAAGTCTTTCTCTCTCTCTCTCTCTCTCTCTCTCTCTCTCTCTCTCTCTCTCTCTGTGAGTATAAGAAGACACTTACCTTTTTGGTCTTCACATTTTTGGCTTGGTTCTGCTGCGTTCTGCCTCCGGGCATCTTGTTTCAGGACAGAAGCTTGCCTAATTCAGCTTTTCACCCATTGAGCTATTAAACTTCACTAGAAAACGTTCATGCTCTGTGTAAAAGGATGAAAAGTTTGACAAGATTACTACTGCACAACGGATAATTCTCTCCACGGAGCTTGATCGGGCTTGACGGGCGACGCATGCGCCATATCTTGGCACATCAGTTCCCACAACAGTCAATCTCAGAAACGATCACCTACACAACTTCATCGACCAAGTAGTGACGTCACCTCTACTCTCGCAAGATACATCGCTAACACCTTCTTTGTCACCACACAGGATAGCACAAAGGAGTTCTACGATCCTAAACGATTGTCTTCGTCGTATAACTTCACGCCTACTCACTCAGGTCAACGCATCCACCTTAATGAGTACGTAAGTGCATTGCAGTGCCCGATTTTTCTCACTATTCAAGGACCGAACTATTTCTGACATACGTATGCCTTTATACATAATTATCTAGACAATGAGCCCACTGCACTCTTACTGCGCTCTATCTTTGTTTACTTTATGAACGTTGATTGTGTGCGAGCACATGTATACACTGTCCTCTACATACACACGTGTAGTCGCGTGGTCGAGTCTATCTTCGAGGAGACATTGTGCCGAGCAATATTTTATTATTTGTAATCTAGAGATCAACAGCTCTGTATGTCTGATCTTAAGTGTGATAAGTGTAACAAACGAATTGCGAACAACAGTGCCTTGTGCTCAATTTGTTTGAAATCTTTTCACCCTGGTTGCGGAAAGCCGTATCTTTCATCTAAATCAGCTAATACTTGCTGTGTTTTACATTTATCCAATATGCCTAACTTGAAGCGATCACTGCCGTCATCCCATAAACGTTCGGCTTTAACTTCAATACTATCTGCGAATAAACAACAATCATCTCACGTAGATCATCGTCGTATGCTTAATACGTCCGAAGATTTAATCGGTTCGCCTGTCAATGTTGCGAACGTTGCTCAACAGTGTTAACCTACGAGTCAACAACATGCACTCAACATGTCAGATAGGGAACTCCTCATAGCCATGCATGGCCAACTCAGTGCTTTTATTGCTCAGCAGACAATTGTAAACAAAGATCACACTGATAAGCTAAATTGCATCCAAAAGCACAAAATTACTCGAAGCGCATGAGTTAAGAATTTCACGCCTTGAAGCAAACAATGTTCAATTATCTCAGCAGAATGCTAACCTATCATCTAAACTCGCGATGATTAGGACTAACTCCTCCGTTTCGGCGATTTCACCGTCTCTCTCTGCTGAGATAACACTTTCCGGAGTGCCTCTCTCTATCGAAGATTCTAAGGAGGTGATAGTTGAAAAAGTTTTTCGCGCCTTTGGAATCTCGAACCTCCTCGGTGACGTTTTAGACATTCGTTGTTTCAACAATAAGAGGAAATTGTCGACTATGGGGCAATCTAATAGTGAATCTGCCTCATCAGCTCTTTACCAGAGAACATCGAAGTCTTTGATGCTGACTTTGAAATCTCACCAAATTAAAGATTATATAATAGACATGAAGCGAACAAAGAAGAATCTATCCCTCAAAAATGTTTTTGGTCTGGACAGTAAAGGAGTGGTATTTATAAATGAGTTTCTTCCTGCAGTACTTCTTCTTCTACAAGCTTCTACGCTTCACCAAAACTCGAGCTTATGAATGCAATTATAAATATGTATGGGTTCGCTCTGGCAAGATTCATGTGCGTAAAGGAGATGGGCAAGAGCCAGTTATCATTAACAAGGAAACTGACTTACAAAAATTAGTTTGACTACCACAGTCAAATCCCGTTCTATCGCATCCTTTACCATCTTTGTCACTTTTAAAGGTTGTACAATTCAATGCAAATTCTGTTCGAGGTCGCATTGAACTTATTCAATCGACCATAATTAAACATAGCTACCCCATAGCTTCGATAAGCGAAGCATGGCTTCATTCATATGTTGCTAATGACCTAATAAACATCAACGAATATTTTCTAATTCGCAACGATCGAGAAGGTAAAGAAGGGGGTAGAGTCGCTTGCTACATCCATAATTCCCTTAAAGCAAAAGTATTAGCGTCTTCTCCAAATCAGTTTTCCAATGCGGCAGAATATTTGATCGTCGAAATTACCAGCTCGAATAAGAAGAAGCTTCTTTTTGCTTCAGTATATAGGCGACCAAAAGGTCTTATGTTTCACGACTTCATTCAAGTATTATCGAATTTTTCACATGTTTATGAGAATATAATTATTGCCGGTGATGTAAATTGCGACCTGAGTAGCATTAATTATAAATCGTCATACTTGCGCCAATTAGCTCTCTCACACTCATTTCATATTGTTGATTCTGCACCTACTCATCACCTAACCAACTCAGATTCATGGATTGATGTCTTCATTATTGACAATGAGGAAAAAGAACATTCCTTTGTTAAATCAGAGGCCCCATTCATAGCGGGCCATGGTCTTCTTGAACTCGTTTACTCTCTTGACGTCGAGCCTCCTGAAAACCGTATTATTTCACGGCGAGCGTACCGCAATTTTAATGAAACTAGCTTTTGTGAATATTTATCTAATATACTTAATATTACTGAATTATTTGATTTTAGTACTAGATTTAGTTGGAACTCCGGTCTCATAGATAACATGCCATTAGATATTAACATGATCGTTGAAACAGTATCCAAAGCGTATCTCACGTCATTAGATTATCATGCACAATTCCGTTCATTTCGTATATGTCGGCCACCAGCACCGTGGCTCTCACTGGAATTGAAAAATCGTATGGCTCAACGTAACACCTTATATACGATTGCTAAAAGATCTAATAATGTACTCGATATGGCGATATTTAGAGAGTACAGAGACACGCTTAAGAATGATCTCAGACAAGCAAAAAATGATTACCACTTTGAAAGGCTATCTAGTAACACGGATCCTAGTAGATTATGGAAAGAATTAGCAAAACTTGGCCTCGTCAAGTCATCTTTTCCATCCCCCACTCAATTTTTTAGACCGCAGGAACTCAATGCATTCTATTCGGAAATATACAGTCAACTGCCACCGTGTTCGCATGAAGAGTTTTGTAGACTGTGTTCCAATATCCAGTCAGTTCGTCCAACGTTTAGTTTTTCCAAAATTACATGCTCACAAGTACATCTTATTATCTCCAGCAACTCAAATTCAACGTCGTATGCAGCTGGTCCAGATGGTATTTCCATGTTCTCTTTATTTAAATCGCTTACGGTATCTTGCCCTATTCTGACAGCTATGTTTAACCTCTCTCTTGTATCTTCAAAGTTTCCTCAGTACTGGAAGAGAGTTTTTCTTCGGCCTTTGTCTGAAATAAAAAAGCCTCTCTCACCATCAGATACGGGACCAATAGCTAATCTGTCCGAAGTGTCGAAAATACTTGAGCGGCTTATTCATAGACAATTGACTGATTGGATTGATAGCGATAAGATATTTGATCCACGTCAATCAGGATACCGTAGCGGGTTCAGCACTCAGTTAGCCCTTCTGCGTATTTGCGAAGATGTTAGGCATAATATAGATAGAAGACGCATGACCATCCTAATTTTGTTTGATTTTAGTAAAGCATTTGATACAGTTCCGCATCTGCAACTTCTTTTGAAACTAAAGAAGATCGGACTTTCTCATTCGGTTCTTGACTGGATTTTCTCATATCTGACAGGAAGAACTCAAGCAGTTATCGATGATCATGGTGACTGCTCTACCTGGCTACCTACGACGTCAGGAATCCCGCAGGGTTCTGTCCTTGGACCGCTTTTGTTCTCGTTCTACATCAATGACATCGGTTCTGCATTACAAAATTCACAGCATATGATATTTGCTGATGACACCCAAATTTATCTTGATTGTTGTCCGTCACAACTCAACCAGGGCATTAGGTTGATATCTGAAGATGTCCATGCTATAGCTAACTTTGCGGTAACGAATGGTCTCAAGCTCAATATTTCTAAGTCTAAGATTCTTATACTAGATAGTAATTCTTACACCCGCCAGCTGGATTTCTCTGAAATATTTCCGATCTCATTAAATGGTGTTATTCTTCCATTCGTTGATGAAGCCCGCAATCTGGGTGTCACTATGGAGTGTAACTTGTCGTGGAAATCTCACGTACAGCATATATCACAAAAAGTGCATTTTATTATTCACAAGTTCAAATTTCATCGCAATGCTCTTTCCATGGAAGTAAGGAAGTTACTTATCACTTTGCTTATTTTCCCTCAACTAGATTATTGCTGCCTTGTCTACCACAACCTATCAGATGAACTAAACACAAAATTAGAACGTCTCGTCAACTGTTGTATTCGTTTTATCTTTAACTTGCGACGGGACACTCATATCACAACTTTTAGACGACAACTTGGCTGGATCACAGTACGATCAAGACGTCTTTACTTTCTTGGCATTGCTATGTTCAGGGTTATCCGTCAAAGTACAGCAGCTTACATACAACAATTACTTATACGAAAAGCAGCTCCAGTTGAACGACCCTCAAGGCAACCTCGATCAAGCTTTGTAATCCCTTCTCACCGTACTGCAACTTACCATGAAGGGTTTTCGCTATCTGCCATTTATTTTTAGAACTCGTTACCATCCAATATTACTACTTCACCGAGTTTAGAAGTTTTTAAGAATCGTATCTATACTTATTTATTCAACTATGTAGATACATGTTAGGGTTAAAAACCACTAAAGAGCTAAATAGCTCTTCACCTGAACTTATTTTAGTTTTTACTTTTATTTTTTTCTTTTTGGTACATTGGTAGTTTAGATTGTTTTTTATTGCGTATTCTTAGTTTATATTTTCAATTCATTTTGTATTCTAATTATATTATTTTTTATTATATATTTAATCTTACCCTTAGTCTTAATTTACTTTTGTATGTGTCATTTTGCCAAAGGCTTGCCAAGGCATAATAAACCAATCAATCTCTCTCTCTCTCTCTTTCTCTGAGGGACATATTCTATATATTTCACTGCAGAGCAAGCGCTTTGCGAGGAGCACAGCGCAGGTCTATGCATGCTGGAAAACCGCTTTCGTTGCATTCAAAGTGATGGATACCTAGTTATGATTCATAGGAGGCTGTTATCTTTATGCCCGTGATACTCTCTAGCAGCATCTCGAGCATTTAGTCTGTCTTTGGCATCCTATTTGCAAACAATAAAAAGCAATATGTATCCGCGATACGGCAAGGAGCTTTTAAGCGACGCGTTTTGGTGCCGAGTAATGTTTGTCGAGAGTGTGATGAGCGTGTTCCGGCGTACACAGGAAATGTGCGATGCATACGACGATCTGGAACAGCTCCTGCGTAGCGTGTATTTAGTGGAACGTCGTGGAGGACCCATTGAACTTGGGGAACTGTATATCGGAATGTCCTGTATTGTGCCTCGTTTCAATAGCGTTGTCCGCGGCGAAGTGATTTACCCGGACTTTGATGGGTACTGCGAGGTGTTGTTAGTCGATTTCGGCGAAACCATTTACATCGACTAGTCTCGCCTATTTCATCCGGAACCTCTAGCAAGTATGCTGCCGGCTCTTGTCATGGAGTTTTCAATATACGGACTCGAACGCGTGGATGTTGCAGGTATTGAATATCTCATCGAAGGAGCGTGCGGTAGAGATGGCTTGATCGCTGTCATAATGCGACATCTTGCCGGCGATAACGTTCCGCGGGTTCGATTATCGAACGGGGAACGCGCGGACGTGACGGCGGTTATTATAAAAGCCCTCGGTGATGAGCTAGATATCGGCTACGATATCGATGCCGTGGACGAGGGCTTTGACGAGGACATCGTAATGAATTAAAGGCACGATGCTGCGTGTGTGTATGTGTATGTGTGCGTGCGTGCGTGAGAGAGTACATTCGAGAGACAGGAGTTTAAAATCGCTTTGGCAGGAGGGTAGATGGCTACAACAGCTGTGGTGGTGAGTACATAATTTTATTCATTTTTCCAAGTATGTGTACACCTTTGCTCCATCCTGCTCTTATCTCTACTCTTCCTTGTTCACCAAGGTCCCCACACCACCTCACTTTACCATCTCCACGTTACCGACACTGGTCAAGCAGAGTCGGTAGCGCGGCAGTGGAAAAGTGGGGTGGTGGGGGTAGCCGCGTGGTGGGGGAAGGAGTGGGGATAGGAGTGGGATGGAGCAAAGGTGTACACATACTACTAGCATATATTATCTCGGCATTCGTCTCGACTCTCACTCTCTCTCATACACGATCTATATTCAAACGGTTGCAGCAAACGATCAAAACACGGCCAGGCAAAGCTAAACAACAGGTCGCCTCAAAATTCTGCTAGCGATACGGCCTACACCGAGCTAGTCCTACATATCTCCAATAACTATAACAACGGGACGTTGGAAGGTCACGTACGCGACGTTGTTACGCGTTCGAGTCGGCAAAGCCGAGAATAAACCCGGTACGCAATAATTGATGACGAGCACTACTTATATCACATGAAGAAAAGGAGAGAAACCATAAATAAACGACCGATGTCAAAATTAGTAATAACCATAAAAAGAAACAATAATAATAATAATAATAATAGAAATAATAAAATCACCGAACAGTTTGACAAAGCGAGATACGCCTCGGACTGTACTAGTCCCTCGCGATCAAGTACAAAAGACGGGACGACGGTCCAACACGCACTACACAAGAATACAAAAAAAAATAATAAAATACTGCTCAATTTAATAAGAAAAAAAATAAATAAATGAAAATACATATAATAACGTAAGCCAATGTACGTCAATCCAACTAAACCGGCAACGTCATGACACTTAGTTCAAGATAATCAAATAAATAAAAGAAAAATAAACTAAGTCATATAAATCACCATAACGTCAAGAGTTCGGTAAAATCTGCGACGCGATCTATCCCGTTCAAATCCCACACAACCAAACACACAACGGGATGACGGCCTAAAGCGCGCATGGTTTAACTGTCAGCAAAACAAACAACTAATTAACGCAATGATTTTTTCCGGCTTGAACTGACAAGCGATCCTCATATTACATTCTACAAACACAGCCAGTCCCGATACAAATGTATACTCTGCACGCGGGGTACAGAAATCGCAGGTATGACCAGGCTCGAATAGACTTGTCCGTCCTCAAACGAAAAAATAAAATCGAAAGACCGGGGAACGAAAGAGAGCTCACCGGGACGATGCCGCTGCGATGTTCCTTGCCACTTTTTCTTAATTTCAAACTGATTTCCGAATGCTTCTTTCTTATTAAATCCAAGACAGTGGAGAAAAGAGCTCTTCTCGAATTGATTGTCCCAGTAAGATATCCCGGGAACTACGTGTAGCCAAGTGTTTCAAAATAAAGACCGGTAGAGCGGGACAATGTGTTGTTCGCTACGTCCTTCTTGCTCGATCGCCACCGAAAAAAACCCTGAGGTCCTGCCGGCACGCGTGCCCGTGACCTATGATCCCCTCTTAACGAGCCAAACTCGGTTAATTGGGGGAATCGGTTTCGCTAAATGACCGCGACTAGCGCCTCAGCTGGATGATGTATAAATTAGCGACAGATAATACCAACGGTGCGTAGCCCAATTCAGCAGATGAACCCCATGAGATATATAGATTTCCGCCGGTAGACGATAGCTGGATATAGAAATCAGCGTATCATTCGGAAAGACACGGCGAGCGGGACAGCGATATATCTTAACCAAGAAAGATGTGAAATATCGGCCAGGTAAAATGCCGTATCCCGAAGCCTGCAGTTGTTGGATTTGTTGCTCTCCTCTTCGTACTCTCTGTCCGTCTCTCGGTCGTACAAATCGAAATATATTTAAAAAAATATCGCGTTGGCAGCCGTCGAGCGAGGAGGACGTAGCCCGAATATTCCACCACATTACACTACATGAGATCGAGCAAGAACGCACTAGATGCTTGTAAGCAAGCGGACGAGAGAGTCCGATGAACAGCACATGCGACGGAGCGAGACCGCACTATGAAGTGAACAGGGTAAAGACAGAGCGTCTTTTAGTTATGGAGAGGCTTGGGACAAACGCGTACGAGTTAGAGAGCATACCGCTTCAGGAAGTGAGGCCGCATGATTTCACTCGAAGGCAACGAAGTCCCTCACAAAGAAGAGACCGTTAACTGAAAGCTTGCTAATATACCGTGTACTGGAGGAAGCGAGACGGATGACGCGCACTGAGCAATGAGTTTTCCACGAGAATTAATGCAGCGATGTGCCAATGTCCAGCTCGAGCTCTTCAAATTCGGCTCGAAGGACCAATGTTCGGAAATGGATAGAGCATTTTTTCTCCTAAGGAGACCTAGCAATTTAATTGTCAGTCGAAGCACAATGGTCAAACTCAAACACGCGCACCTTTGTCTTGTTGAGCACTTGTCTGGCGTAGTCGATCGAAGCTGCCATTGTTTCTTGCATTGAAGTTGTGAAGAGGTACGTGGTTATGAAGTTGAAACGTCCGGTTGTAAGTCAAACGTACTTCGAGAAGTGAGGAAGCGTGCCGATGGAGTAGAGAAGTGATTGAATTGCAGATGTTGAGAGGTTTCCGTTTGAAAGATATGACTCGCAGATGTTGATGTGGTCGACTAGGTATCCAGAACGATAAGATCGATCGAAGAAGAAACCGGAAGGATGCCGAGTCGACGGGAGACGGAATTCGGAAGTGACCGAACGTCTGAATGATCGGCTGGACGTTCGCCTGTTAGCTGAGGGCCTCGTGAGGGAGCTGAAGAGACTATAGACTTATAGAGATATATAGAGACTATAGACTTTTCCGACCAACTTGTATGTATATAAGTATACAAGAAAAATATATATACAAGTACAAGAAAAAACATATATTTTCTTGTACGATGCTTATGTTTCGAGATATTTCGATGTCTTCACTTAAAGCGACCACCTGCTATACCCATCGATGTTCATGCTTTACCTAAGGTTTTTGGTTTCGGGGATGTGGAGGCAAACGTTACAATATCGCATTTATTTAATACACCGCAATATCGGAATGGCATAGGTCCTTTACCGATTCTGCATTTGTCTCACCCGACACAATGTTCCATGACGATCGTGAGCGATTTTTAAGATAGTAGGAGGAAGAATGAAATCATGTCGATTATAAATTTGATTTCGCGACAAAGTTTGTGCAATATTATCGCACAGATATTCGATTTTGAGACGTGCGTGCCTAGCTTTTGGTGAGTTGCTTATACCAGGTCTATAAATATAAAACCGGAATTTTTGTATAGAAAATACAGGTTTATTGTATGAAAATGATTAAAAATATTTTATTCGAAGTATTGCCCATCGCTAGCTATACATTTTTCCCACTTGTCTAACAATTTGTGGATGCCACGCCAAAAAAACTGTTGCTTTTTTGAGGCAAACCAGTCATCTAGCCATTTTCGTACATTTTCGTAAGATGTAAAGCGCTGCTCAGCAAGTGCGTGTCCCATCGATGCAAATAAGTAGTAATCGGACGGAGCCAAGTCTGGTGAGTAAGCCGCATGCGAAAGTATCAGGGGTACAAATTGAAAATGCGGGTTTGATAACAGATGGCGTTACTAACGCTATACGCATCAGGCAGTACTGTGACTATGTTCATGTCAAAGCTACGTCTTATAGCTTTAATTTTCAGTATGTGTCAATTTGTCGCAGTGTCAAATTCATAGTTTTTTTGAGCTCTCAATATGTCGAGTTTCGTGCCAACAAAACAGCATTTGCGGGAAGTTTTAATTTACTTCTTTAATTTGAAGAAAAGTGCTGCTGAAGCACATCGATTGGTCTCCGAGGCTTATCCGAGTCATGTTCCATCGGTTTCAACGTGCGAGAGATGGTTTGTGCGGTTTAGAAGTGGTGATTTTGACGTTGAGGACAAAGAGCAGCCGGGCCAAGTGAAAAAGTTTGAGAATGCTGAATTAGAGGCAATACTCAATGAAGACTCGTGTCAAACTCAACAAGAGCTCGCAGATTCATTGGGAGTGACACAACAAGCCATTTCCCATCGTATAAAAGCCCTCGGAATGATCCAAAAGCAAGGACATTGGGTGCCGTATGAGCTGAAGCCGAGAGACGTCGAGCGCCGTTTTTTTGCATGCGAACTGCTGCTCGAACGGCAAAAACGGAAGGGTTTTTTGCATCGCATTGTCACTGGTGATGAAAAGTGGATCCATTACGATAACCCGAAGCGCAAAAAATCATATGGTTACCCCGGCCATGCATCATCATCGACGGCCAAACCAAATATTCACGGCGCCAAGCTCATGCTCTGTATTTGGTGGGACCAGCTGGGTGTGGTGTATTATGAGCTATTGAAATCGAACGAAACCATCACAGGAGCACTATACCGAACTCAATTGATGCGTTTGAGCCGCGCACTCAAAGAAAAACGGCCACAATACGAGCAAAGACACGACAAAGTAATTTTGCAACATGACAACGCTCGGCCACATGTTGCAGCGCCGGTCAAAACATACCTACAAACGCTGAAATGGGAAGTCTTACCCCACCCGCCGTATAGCCCAGATATTGCTCCTTCCGATTACCACCTTTTCCGATCGATGACACATGGCCTAGCTGACCAGCGCTTCCATTCTTACGAAGAAGCCCAAAAATGGGTCGATGACTGGATAGCAGCCAAGCCGGCCGAATTTTTTCGCGACGGTATCCGTAAATTGCCAGAAAGATGGGAAAAAGTTGTGGCTAGCGATGGACAATACTTTGAATAATTCATTTGTTACCATTTTTTCAGAATAAACGTTCAAAAATAGAAAAAAATCCCGCATTTTCAATTTGTACTCCTGATATTTCCCAACTAAAGGCCTTAATCGTTTCCTTGACCAGTTTTGCTGTGTGTGATTGTGCATTATCATGAAGCAAAATCACTTTGTGTTGCCTTTTTTGATATTCTGGTCGTTTTTCACGTAAAACTCGATTCAAATCGATCATTTGTTGTCGGTAGCGTTCAGTATTAACGGTTTCGCCAGGTTTTAGCAGCTCATAATAGATCACACCCTTCTGATCCCACCAAACACAGAGCATTGTCTTCCGTCCATAGCGATTTTGCCTTGCAGTCGATGTCGATGGTTCGCCTGGAGTTACCCATGATCTTTTACGCTTAGGATTCTCAAAATATATCCACTTTTCATCGCCAGTCACAATTCGATGGAGAAATGACTTTCTTTTATACCTGGCGAACAGCATTTCGCAAGTGATTTTTCGGTTTTCCTGCTGTGCTTCATTCAGTTCATGTGGAACCCATTTTCCCATCTTCTGGATCTTTTCCATGGCTTTCAAACGTATGGAGACGGCTTCTTGTGTCACATTTAATTGATCCGCGAGTTGTTGTTCCGTTTGAACGTCATCCTCATCCAACAATGCTTGCAATTCGCTGTCTTCAAACTTTCTCGGTGGTCTTCCACGTTCTTCGTTTCTCACGTCAAAATCTCCACTTTTGAATTTTTTAAACCACTCAAAACACTGTGATTTACCAAGAGCATGCTCACCGTAAGCTTCGACAAGCATTCGATGTGATTCTGCAGCAGTTTTCGTCAATTGGTAACAGAAAATCAATGCTGTCCGCAAATCGTCGTTTCTCGGCACAAAATTCGACATGTTCAACGCTATTACAAACTATGCTGTTGTATGAAACTTGTATTGTTGTGAGTTGAAAATCTTTGTCAGAGATGTCGACAAGGAAATGGCGCAAGTGACGCGGTTTGACGGTAACTACATTGACAGCTAGGGCCATCTATGGGCAAATTCCGGTTTCATATTTATAGACCTGGTACACGGCGGTAATGCGTAACCTTTCATGGAAGCTTGCACAATCATATATGAGTGAATTTCGAAAGAATTTCCTGCAGAAGGATCGCATTGCGGTGTTACCATCAGAAGGGTACCGCTGTACATGACAGCACCGTGTGCCGGGACAGCACCATGCGATTTGTATCTGCCGGCATTGACTGTGGGTATGCGTGGGAAACTACTGTTGCTCCTATGTAGAACATGCTATACAGACATGGATATATCCACCATATGCAAGCACGATGATGCGATTGAGCGGGCGTTTGACGGTACGTAGGTTGTGGACGAGCTGAGAAAAGCAATCTCGCTCGGATATAAGGTGATGCGTATCGATGAAATTCGGCTATACGCGGTTACACAGCATGACTCGATAACGCGGCGGTGCGTTTATTTTGCCGAATACGTCGACACATTCCTAACAATCAAGCAGGATGCGACCGGGCCACTAACAGAAAGTGACGATGATGAGGAAGCAATAGAGTATTTCATCTCATGTATATGGAGACTGAGGGTATATGGTTTCAGCCTAATGCTCGGAAATTATATCCCGATTTACGCTCGCTCGCAAAGCTGGCGCTTCAATCAATATGAGGAAATTTTTGTCAACACCAAAATCTTACGAAAACCGTTATGGTTTTCATGCGCTTGGAGTTCATGAATGCACTAAGAATCTCAGAGATTGGGGTGACAAGTATGCTGCCGGTTAACCACACGATCATACGTGTGAACTATATAAGCGCCCGCGATGCAATCGAACTATCCCTCACATCGAATGCCGTAGTTGCATCATACATGACGGCAGAGGCTCGTTTAAAAATATACAGTTATATTAAGGGTCTCGGGAGTTGAATATCATACTGCGATACTGATTACTGTGTTCATGTTAGTCTCAAGGGCAGTGGCGATTATGAGCTACTGATCAGTCAATTTCTCGGAGATATTACAGATGAATTAACCGAGTACGAATCACGTAACTATTTAAGTTCGATTGTTTCTGGAGGACCTTTTAAGCGTACCTTGTTCGTAAGATCGACGGTATCGCTACGAAAATTGTACGATAAGTATCTGGCGTTTACCAGAAAAAAACATTTTTTGGGGTAAAATTAATTAATTTTTCAATATACCTTATGATTAAAGAGTACTCGGAATTTGTCAATAGAACGAAAACGGTTCAATTATTCATCGATATTTATTTTATTCCCTTCAAATTAATCTCTATCGTAAGCAATACACATATTCCAACGCTTCTTTTAATCTTTAAAAAACTTTTCATAGGCCGATTTTGGAATCGCCTTCAGCTCCTTCTGTGAATTCTCCTTTATGGCGTCAATCGTCTTAAAACGCTTTCCGCGAAGTGGTAACTTAAGTCGTGACAGCAGGAAAAAGTCACACGGGGCCATGTCAGGTAAATACGAACGGTATTAACGTTGCTTTTGGTAGAAATAGTCGCATACAAGATGAGATGTGTGAGCTGGTGCATTGTCGTGGTGAAGAAACCACGAGTTGTTTCTCCACAATTTCAGCCTTTTACAACGAACATTCACCCTTAAACGCTTCAGTACGCTCACATAATTCTCCTTATTTACTGTTAGGCCTGGTGAAACGAATTGGGAGTCGACCACACCATGACAATCAAAGAAAACGGTCAACGAAACCTTGATTTTCGACTGGAACGATTCTGTCGTGATTTTTTTGATTTTGGCTCGTCTAAGAAGCGCCATTCCGATGAGTGTTGGTTCGTTTCGATGGCAAATTCATAGAACCATGTCTCGTCACCGGTAATAATGCCTTCGATAACATTTTGGCCCAAAGAAAGCATTTCTTTGCGACTGCAATGCGATGCTTTTTCTCGTCTCATGCCCAAAATAGCGTGCATAACGCTCCACACCGATCCGAACGAGACACCAACATCGGCTGCTATCTCCCTGATGCTCACACGACTATTTTCGAGCACAATTTTCTTAGCTTTTTCGATGTTTTCGTCAGTCACAGAGGTGGATGGACGGCCGGAATTAGGCAAATCATCAACCACAGTACGGCCCGCTTTAAACTCTTTGTTCCACTTATAACGTAATTACACTCTCTATCCAGCTGTACTACATTTAGGCTATACAATAGATAGATTATTTCTAAACGCGTTGTGGAATACGGGCACTCGGTCATCGAACCAGAACAAAGTTCGGTGTAAACAGCTGATGTCACGCCTATGGAATTCTCTCGCTGCCGAAAACAGCAGGTCAGCGGCCAGCTGGCCTCGATTGGGGGCGAGGGGAAGACAGGTGGCGCACCGGCGACAATCTGAAAAATTATAAAATCGCGTTATATTTCAAAATTAGAGTAGAAAATAATATGAGGGAGAATGAAGTGGAGGGGCAAGCTATAAAAGAGCCTGCGGAGAAGGGAATAAGAAATTAGGTTTGAAGAAGCCAAGAAAACAACAGCCAGTGCATTTTCAGACAAGTTACATTTCTGCAAGCTATCGCAGCCAGTAGGATACTAATACAAGTGAAGGAAATAAGGCAGGCGAGTAAGTTTAATCAATTTGAAGGATTTAAACGAAATCCGATTAAGCGTGCGGAACATTCTAAATGATTGGTAGAAATAAGTGAGTTGAGAGTTAGACGTAAAGTAGGCATTATCTATTGAGTATCAGCAGATAGGCGGCTGATCTGCGAGTAATCAGGAAAATTGAGAGGATTGACCCGAATATGAGTAAAATAATTAGGAGATATGGATAATTATAAGAATAACGAAGACACTATAGGGAATATATAATAGTATAAGATAAGTATTCGCGACTCGCTGCGTAGAGACACTCGTGTGAGAAATTAGATAATAAGATACGACAACTTACCGGAGCTGGAAGATTCAGTAGCAGCATCCCGGGAAACCAAACCTTCCTGTACGTCCGGAGATCGGACAGATTCCAGTAATAAATAAAGGCTGGCTTTCGACATTCGAAAAACGTGCATTCACTTTACTGCACAGAAATACAAAGGAAAAACGACAACTCGCGGCACAGAGATTCTGTTACAGTGGAGAAACCCACAAACGGTCTACGGGAACAGTACAGGCACTTGAGGGTAAAGAACACAGAAAACGGACCGAAAATACCCAAATATAAACGTTTTCTCTTAAAATCGAGGAGACGTGCGCGGATCAAGCGTGCATGCCCATTAACAGGCACGCTAGCGACGGGTCGTACTGTGTAGCGGACGACGCAGTTCGGTATGTCAAGGAGCTATGCTTGACGAGAGAATACGTCTTTGCATAGCTGCGGTTTTTGCCACTGGCCAAGAGGGCACTGAAGTGGAGGAGCCACGATTACGACAGAAAAAGAAAAGCAAGGGATTATTGCATAGCGTGTTATAGTAATTAATGATCGTACTGGTAAAAGGCGCCAGAATGCCGGAAAACGGAATATCTTTTTACTTTCTCGAATAAACGCTACTTTACCCACCATAGAAGTCTGAGTTAATTATTTTTGTGTTCGAGCCCGAATACTTCCCCTCAGAAGATAAAAAAATAATGTTAACGTGAAAATACCGTTACATTTGGCGCCTGAATAGGGACTTGAACACAGATAAAAAAAACGGCGGAGGTAAGATAGGGCGCGCGCAAGGTAAAGAAATTTGATGTGAGGCGTGAAGAATAGCTACAGGTGGAGGTCAGAATATTTCTCTCGAGATTGACGAAATGCGCATGTTGGAAAGCATAGAGGACCATCGTCGGCAGGAGGGGGCTACCGGAGGAGGGCCAACATATTTCTGGTAATCCACGACAGCCGAAAACCTGTAGGACAACCGGCGGCAGAGGGATCGGAGGAACATTAACCGATTATCCGAAATGAAGCCAATAGAGGAGAGGGGAGATGTATCTAAAGAGTTCGCGAATAATGCGGGTGGAGATCTCGGTGGATGCGACCGTACACCGAGCACCCCTGACAGGACTTCGACCATTTTGCCAAATCCAGTCGAGGTAGGCCAAATTTTACAGCTTCTTCAGAGGATGGAAGAGAAAATTCATAATCACGACAAGATGATCCGTACCAACAAGAGATGAGGGATGAGTGCTGGGCGAGAATAGGTGGGTTGCGAGAATTCGCTAAAGATGCTCTCGAAGGAGAGATTGCTGCATTAGAGGACTGGGCGGATCGGAAAATTAAGGAAGCACAAAAAATGTGCGGGAGGATCAAGAGGTCATGAATAATTACGTTCAACAACACGTTGCTGGCCAGAGGGTGACCTTGGAGAAAGTTGAAAGAAGAACGGAGGAGATAATGGCTGAAAACCGAGCAGCACAAGAGATCACCGACGAGCATGCCAAGAGGATTAAAAATTTGGAAGAAACCACACAAAGGACCAGTGCTTCTATGAATTTTGGTCAAACCATGTGAGGCGGGCTAAATGTCACTTGTCTATTGTGACGTAGTCACAGACAACCAAGAAACAATTAAATAATAACATATAAAAATAACATGGAATAAAGAAAAACTAATACTTTCTTGAGAAACATGAGCAAGATAAAAAATTAGGCTCCATAGGAGAAATAAAACGCTGCGGATCTCCGGAACTAGAGCCGCGGTCCGGACACGTAGGACGTCACGACTTCGGATTGTTCCCTCGCTGTAGAAAATAGCGGGTCAACGACTATCTGACCCCGCTTAGGCAGTGAAGGAAACGCCAGGCCACCGTGGCGGGAACCTGTAACAAGACGAAATTACATCACAAGTTGAAACAAAAGTAGACAAGATAAGAGAGTGGGAAAGGAAGTGTGGAAGATATAAAAGAAGCTGCAACCAGAGAGGGGTCTCATCTCCAGTAGAAACTCTGATTCGAAACGATAGTGATCAAGGTACCAGAGGGTGCGGATTAGCCCGTCAACGTGTTATAATTTGTACAAAGAATCAAACAAATTCAGTTAGAGCGAGTGAAAATACTACCCTAAAATTAGAACTAAAATAAAATAGAGATCGGACGCTGGAAAATAAGGAAATTAATACTAAAACGCCGAACAGTCAATAGAAAGTAGGAATTAACAACCATCAGAATAGAGTAAGTTTAGAAGGACTAAGGAAAATCTTTTAGGAAAAATTTGAGTAGAATAATTAAAAATAAGTAGCATCATAGTAAGTAAGGAACATTGGTGGCGCAACGGAACGATCATTGCAAGAAGACCAAAAACTAGTATCAAGGGGGTACGCTTTAGAAATTGGTGAAGGAAAGCAGGAGTGGATTGCAGAAACAGAAGGAACGGAGATCTGCGACATCCAAGGAGAATAGCAGCAATAATCAGGACACGGTGGACCCCATGATATCGGAATAAGTATCCGCACCAAGGAGACCTAGACTTTTTTGAGTAAGCTTTGGGAAATTTTTAAGGAAAATCAGTTGGTGAGGGCAATTTGAGGCTCACCATCAAACAAAGTGCAAGGAAAAGAAATTAGATAACCAGAAGCCAGTAAGACAACCGGAGTGACTAAAAAAAATCTATCAGCCCCGTCAAGCACCCTGGACCCGAGCAACACCGCTTTCCGAGGACGATAAAAGAAAAGAAAGAAAAGAGCAACAGAACAACTCACCTAGTTAGAAGTCCAATGGGAACCATCCAGGGTGTCGAACCATATCATATGCCATATACTACTGTGTTCAAAAAGTTAGGTGAATTTTGTTTTAAAATAAATTTTTTTTATTTTTTCTTCCCAATCAATTTCGTCCCCCTCAAAATAATCCCCCTTAGCTACAATACACTTATGCCAACGTTTTTTCCAATCTTTGAAGCATGCTAAAAAGTCGTCCTCAGGTATAGCCTTCAATGCGCGTAGCGATTCACGTTTGATCTCTTCAATCGACTCAAAACGATTTCCCCGGAGTGGTCTCTTGAGCTTTGGGAACAGCCAGAAGTCACACGGTGCTAAATCAGGCGAATACGGTGGTTGTGGAGCGACATGAGTGGAGTTTTTGGCGAAAAACTCACAAAGAACCAGTGCTGTGTGCGACTGTGCATTATCGTGGTGCAAAATCCAAGTGTTGTCTTTCCATAATTCTGGCCTTTTCTTCGAGTAGCTTCACGCAAACGACGCATAACACTTGAATAATATTCCTTGTTGACAGTTTGGCTAGTGGGAAGGAATTCGTAATGCACCACACCACGATAATCGAAGAAAACTGTCAACATAACCTTGATTTTTTAGCGACTTTGGCATGGATTTTTCGGTCTCGGTTCACCTTTGGCACGATATTCGCTCGATTGGTCGGTTGTTTCCGGATCATAGGCATAAATTCAAGTCTCATCGCCCGTAATAATTTGTTTGTAGACGTCCTGATAGTCAGAAATCATTGATTCACATGCTGGAACGCGACGCTCTTATTCGAAAAAATTGAGAAATTTTGGCACCAAACGCGATTTGACTCTTCTGAGGCACAATAGATTCTTCAAAATTGCTTGCACTGATCCAATTGATATTGCAAGCATGTCGGCAAGGTCTCGAATTGTTAATCGACGATTTTCGAGCACCAATTCCTTGATTTTCTTGATGTGTTGCTCATCAATTGACATCGATGGTCGTCCAGAGCGTTCCAAATCATCAACACGTTCTCTGCCTTCTTTGAAGTCTTTGTACCACTTGTAAACATTTTTCTGTGACATAGTCTCGTCATCGAAGGCCTTTTGTAACATTCGATACGTTTCAGCGGCGGAAATTTCATTCCGCAAGCAAAATTTAATAGCACTTCTTTGCTCAACAAAATTCGACATCGTAAAAATCGCCAAATTCACTTTTCTTTGTTCACAAAACCAAGCGTAAACTAAAAACTAATGATGATATTGACATGTAATTTGCCACAGATGTCACTAACAGCCCTACCAACTTAAAAAAAATTCATTTGTCCGATTCGGTTAACGCGGGAAGTTTAAATTAAAAATTCACCTTACTTTTTGAACACAGTAGTATTTCCACAGAATTCACAAATAAATAAAACTACGATTAAACATAATCTCGTATGGACACATAACGGCTGAACATAAAGATCACTCGCGACTCGAATAGACTATCGCCACGAAAAGACACACGAAAGGTCCACGGAAACGGTAGAAACACTACAGACAGAAAACCCGGACGGAAAATAGCTTGCAAATCGAAATATTTAGATTATTTCGAAAGCGAGGTGACGCGAGCATGGACTCAACGTCTACAACAGTTGACAGGCGCGCCAGCTACAAGTCTCCAAGCACAGCAGACGGCGCATTTCAGCAGCCAGGAAGTGCATATTGAGACGGACGAACTCGATTCCGCCTAGTTGTCGAGTTCGCCGCCGATCCTGAGACCGTACGAGTAGGAGGCCAAATATCGTCGAGGATAAAGAAGAGCCAGGAGCCTTGACACATATTATTACGTCGAAGATTGATCTTACGGCCAACGGCGCCAACAAGCCGAACATAGCATATTCTGCAGTGATTTTTAAATAAACCTTACTTGTACCTCCTTCAGAAGTCTATACTAATTTTCTTTGTGTTCGAGCCCGAATTCCTCCCCCCAGAAGATAAACAATTTTTGATAACGGGAAAATACCGTTACACTATACACAACAGCACAGAAGCCACCGGCATATAATGTCGACGGAAAGGGGAGACCCTTGCAGTTTTTAAAGGAGTTCCGTGAATTCTGTCTCGCTGGAGGCATCGAGGATATAGAAATCCGGTACACCATTGAATTCGCGTTAAAAGGTTTAGCGAACGATTGGTGGTTTGTATTAGAAAAAGCTGTGCATGATTTACCAACGTTTGAACAGAAATTTCGATCGAGATATTGGGCCCACGATATGCAGGACAAGGTGAAAATGAATTCAGAATTCGGAACCTTTTATACCGAAGGTCAGTCTCTGACGCGAGCGGAATATGCAACACGAGTGATAGGGAATGCACCAGAGCGAGACCTGATACGCGACCTGAGCGAGAAATTAAGTGACGAGGGTATAATTCGACGGCTCGCGAAGCATTTCGAGGAAGAAGTACGGAGTGCAGTGAGAGTCCGAAAAATAAATAATATAGATGAGTTTCTAGAGTTGCTCGAGAGCACGGACGTAGCTAGACCACTGAGTCATAAAAGAGGGGTGGGCTGAGACAGGGGCTTCCGAGCGGGTAGCCCGGCCATGCCCGAGATACGAGAATCGGGCAATCCATTTTAGTAATGATGGAAATAGATTTCCTCAGTCACCGGGGCGGCAGCGAGGCATCGGAAACGGAGGACCATAGCAGAAAAATCGGCCGTGGCCTCCAGTAAATCCACCATAGGAGAATGGACGAAAGCAACAAAGGCCACCATGGCAAGAGAACCGGACCGGATATCCCCGAGTACCGGAAAACAATCAACCAACGGAGCCAGGATTGCCAGGGCACGATCAGCTACCGAACCACCAGGTAAGTAGTATTAATCGGGGATCACAGGGTCCATTTGTGGCACATACGATTCCGAGGGAGCATATACCTGAGTGTTCAAGATCTGGAAACAAGAACTCGGGAAACGCCTAGTCGTTGCGCCCGAGGAAATACAGAACATTGTTAGATAGAGGGAAGAGTGGACCGCAACGAAAAAAAATGGAGGAAGGAAGAGTACGAGACACAGGATGAATGCGAGAAAGAGGGAAAAGAAGATAGTGAGGGATCAGCGGAGGAAAAAGACAGAAGCAGTGAACAGACAATGAAGATGGATGGAGAAGAGGGCACCGAATGGCGAGGGCAGCCCGAGTTAGGCGGAAGAAGAGTTCAGGAAGACGATAAAGGCGCACTCAATGCGACAAAAGGTATGTGGCCGAAAATCTTTGCCAGAGCTCAGGGAGTACCGAACATCAGAGGGCCAGCACTAAGGAAGGTAGACGAAATAGGAGAAGGCAATGTGGTATGTTCAATGTTAATGGAAAATCCTCCGGAATATTTGTATGAGGAGGTGGAGAAGATACCGAGCAAATGGTATGACGAGAAACATCCGAGGTGTCCAGAAACACCGGTGAAAATAGCAGGAATATCGGAAGTGAGTCTGATAAATAGCGGAAGCGAAGTGTGTTGCATCTCAGAGGAGTTTTTCCATCAGAATGAAGAGATTTTGAAGACTTGCCCGGTGATACCGGTCACGTGGACACAGGTGGTTGGAGCATTTGGCGGAGAGACTGAACGAGTAAAGAAACAGTTAATGGTAGATGCAGAAACGTATAGATCGACAGGGGCATTTCAGGTGCTGGTTGTGCCCAAATTGGTGAGGCTAGTGCTAATTGTGATCGACGGGATGCTGACGTTAAAAATTTCGATCTACGCGAAGTAGCAAATTTTAGCAGTCGGAGCAGATTTGAGATCTGCTCATTTGGATCAGTCACCATAAATACATATTTGCCACTAACGTTACTAAAATATATCGTCAAATTCGCATTCATCGCGAAGATTGGAATCTTCAACGAATTTTGTGGAAGAATTCTCAACTCAACGCAGTGCCACACCACCTAACAACTGTTGCGTATGGTACAAAAGCTGCTCCCTTCCTAGCATTTCAGGCTCTCATTCAGGTCACCGGGATGAAGGACATCGCTTTCCATTTGCTGCGCCAGCTATCACCTTTGGGAGGTACGTGGATGACATTTTCGGAGGGGCGGATACCACGCATCAGCTCATTGAAACAGCTCAAGGACTTGTGCATGGCGGGCGGTTTTCCGCTAGCCAAGTGACACTCGTCGGACTTTAAGGTCTTTGCTAGTATCTCAACATCACCGTCAAGGTTATCAATCTCAATGGACGACCGCGAAACCAAAGTTGTCGGTTTAACTTGGCTTCCTCACGAGGACAAGTTTACATTCTCATCAAGATTCGACTCAACTCAAGAAACTTTCACCAAACGTCTCGTTCTTTCAGAGGTGACTCAACTTTTTGATCCACTAGATTTTGTCTCACTGGTTGTGATCAGAGCCGAGATACCCTTGCAAGAGCTCTGGCTTCACAAGCTCAACTAGAATGATCCACTGCCATCCCAGGTCTCATCTCCTTGGATCGCCATCAGAGAAGATCTTATTTATCCGGCCAGAGTCTTCATTCCTCGTTGGTTCAATACATGGAGCAACTCAACAGCGGAATTGCACGGTTTCTCTGATGCATCTCAATTAGCCATGGCTTCATTGATTTATATCATTGTCAACTCATCATCCACAAGAACGGTGGCTTCACCGGTCTGCTCTAAAACCCGTGTGGCACCACTCAAGGAGCTTACCATACCACGGCTCGAAATGACAGCTGCGCTGTTACTTGCAAAATTGGTTGCATACGTTTAAGCCACGCTCAAGGTCAAAATCTCATCAACTCACCTGTGAACGGACTCTTCGGTAACACTCACGTGGATCAAGCTCCTCCAGCTCAATGGAAAGATTATGGCCGAAATAGAGTAGCTCAAATTTAGGAACTCACTCCCAATGCTCAATAGCGTCACGCGTCAGGCACCAGCAATCCAGCGGATTCTGCCTCGCGTAGTAGCTCTCTCCGCAGCCACTCTGACGCCTGAGTATCATTGGGATCTCATTCAACGGTACTCATCTCACACAAAGGTATGTCGTCTCACCTCATTATGTGTCAGGGTATTGACCAGAATGAGGAGGTGGTTAGAATCGGCTGGAACAAATCCACTCACGGCACAAGAGATAGCTGCAACCAACGTCTTTTGGACGAAGGCGACTCAAGTTGCGTTTTTTAAACACGAACTGCAAGTGCTTGAGTCAGGCTCTTTTCTACAATCCTCTCATTCCTTCAGTTGCCTAACAGCTTTCATCGAGAAGGAGGGTGTAATCAGAGTGGGAGATCGTCTTGATCAATCCGCGCTCACATACGAAGGGAGGCATCCTGCCATTCTGCCACGTCACGCACGGTTCTCAACTCTCATTACTGATCAAGCCCATCGCTGGACTCTTCACGGAGGAACTCAGCCCACGTTAGTTTAAGTACGGCTAGCTCATTGGATCGTCGGCGGAAGAGCTCCTGTGGAAACGCCCATTTTGCGTTGCGTTGTGTGTGCTCGGCAGAGAGGGATTCGTGATCATCAATTGATGGGTCAGCTGCCTCTTTCGCGAGTTACACTAACGCGTGCATTTACTCACACAGAAGTTGACTACGCCGGTCTTCTGATACTTAAAGCATGGAAGGGGCGAGGTAATAAAACACACAAGGGCTGGATTTGCGTCTTTATGTGTCTCGCTACATCCATACCCTATATTGAGGTAGTCAGCGACTACTCAGCTGATGGATTCCTCTCAGTATACAGGCGTTTCCCATCTCGGCGCGGTATTCCTCACGTCATATACTCTGACTGTGGCACCAGCTTAGTTGAAGCACACAAGTCTCTACGTCAGTTGTTCATAAAAAGCTCTCAGGAATATTAAATCATCGCATCTTCACTTCTTAATCAGCAAGTTGAATGGAGGTTCAATCCATCGGCTGCGTCACACATGGGTGGTAAATGGGAAGCCGTATTGAAATCAGTCAAATTTTACCTTCGATGAACAGTGAGCGAAACTGCACTCACGTTTGAGGAGCTCACCACACTGCTGGCTTAATTTGAGGCCATACTCAATTCACGACCTCTGGAGCTACTCAGCGATGACCCTGGTGATACATCAGCGCTGACGTCTGGACATTTTCTTACGGTGGAGCACTCACAACAATCCCCGAGCTAACTTTAGTCTGCTCATTATTTCCAACGGCAATAGTCAATTTGAAATTGGCATCATCCTAACAACAACATTCACATCGACTATATGGTTCTGCTCACGGACGAACGGTTCCCACCGTGCAAGTGGCCACTTGTGCGAGTCACTACGTTGCATCCGGGCAACGATGGGCTCACAAGGGTGATGACATTACAGATTGCCACTACGACGCTCACTAGGCCAATCTCAAAATTAGCAGTTCTGCCCGTGTCACTCATCGACCAACCAGATGAAATTAATCAGCAACCCCGTTCCTGATGGCGGGTGGAAATGTTGAGAAATCAGCTGAGAAATCTCTCTTCCCAGACCGTACAAATTGTCACTGCTTTCTTCGGATCTACTGAACTCAAACGTGCTCAACAAGACTCAAATCAATCGATAAGCAAGTACCTTGATAATTTATACAAATTCAATCTTGGTGAAGTGGAGAAATCTCAATTTGTGCATCATCAAAAGTCTTATCTCGTGGCGTGTTTTGGAGTGCGGTATGCTACTCGTTTTCTGTAACATTTCATGACATGCAATGAATATATTTGTACGTGCGGCTCGATAATTTTCTTTAAAATCATTTCTCATTTATTTATATATTTTTTTGTAATGCAGCGAAGGAAAGTGGGAATAAAGACTATTTTCTCTGTATATAGTACATTTTTCGTCTGGTTATTTCACCCTTGTCCCGAATGAAAACTCATCCTCTCTCGATATATTTAAGATCAAAATAATTCATCAGGCAAGGGAAAACGCAACACAATAACATAAATGAGTGCAATATAGCGGACAAGTTCAATTTATTTTATATACAGGGTGCGCTATCTCAATCTGGTCGATGGAAGTATTGAATAACTCTGACAGATTTTAACCGACCAGCGTCGTACAACACGTTTCGTATAGGTTATTTCAGTACAATTTCAACCATGTATCGCTATACGCCGAAAGAACGCGCCGAAATAGTTTCGCTTTACATTGAAAATAATCGGAAGCTGAGCCGGATTTTTGGGAGCGAATTCTGATGACCGACGAGGCTCATTTCACCCTCTCTGGCGCTGTCAACAAACAAAACTGTCGCATGTAGGGCACCGATAATCCTCATATTATTCACGAAACTCTATTGCACGATGAGAAAGTGAAAGTTTGGGCCGGTGTTTGCTCAAAAACCACCATTGGACCATTTTTCTTCAGAGCTGGTGAAACTGTCAATGGGGATCGATATCGGTGGATGTTGGCACACTTTGTTCTACCACAAATGCGTGAAAAAGGTCTTAAGGAATTTTGGTTCCAACAAGATGGTGCGACATGTCACACTGCGCGCTCAACAATGGACTATTTGCGTCGGAAGTTCCCAGGACGTGTGATATCAAAGAAAGGTGATATTGACTGGCCACCAAGATCGCCGGATTTGACTGCACCGGACTTCTTCTTGTGGGGATTTTTGAAAAGTAAAGTCTATGCCAACAAGCCGAAGACCATAGAGGAGCTAAAAAACAACATTCGAGCCGAAATCGCAGCGATATCGCCCGAGACGCTGGCAAATACAATGGAAAATGCCGAAAAAAGAGCTCATTTTTGTCTCAGTAATAAAGGCGGACATTTGATCGATGTGGTTTTTGGAAACTAATCAAAATAAATTGTAATGAATCAAATTTAATAAAAAAATACGACTTTGTGAAATCTGTTGAAAATTCTCTAAGTTATTCAATACTTCCATCGACCAGATTGAGATGGCGCACCCTGTACAAAGTAATGACAATATAGTGCATTCTGTAGAAAGAGGTAAGAGAAAATCAGATAAAAGAACTATTTATGTTATAGAAATGATAGATACTATAGAAGATTTTGAAATGATTGAAGCAAAATATTGAAAGAAAATTGTAATGGAATAAAGGGAACAGAGGAGAAAATATGGAGTGAGTTGATGCAAACAACTCTCTCTCTCTCTCTCGCTCTCGCTCTTGCTTCCCCCCTCTCTCTGAGAGATCACATTCTACGTCTTTTACTGCAGAGCAAGCGTTTCACGATGAACACAGCGCAAGGCCATACATGCTTGAAAACCACTTTCGTTGCATTCAGAGCGTTGGACACCTAGTTATGATTCACAGGAGGTTGATATTTTTATTCCCGTATTACTCTGTAGCAGCATCTGGAGCATTCAGTCTGTCTTCGCCATCCTTCACACATATAATAAAAAGCAATATATATCCTCGAACGACAAGGAGATTTTAAGCGACGCACTTTGGTGTCGCGTAATTTTAGTCGAAAGTGTAATGAGCGTGTTCCTGCATACCCAAGAAATGTGCAATGCGTACGACGAACTGAATGAGATTCTATGCAGCGTGTATTTAGTGGAGCATCGAGGAAGGCCCGTTGGACTTAACGAACTCTATATCAGAATGTCGTGTATTGTGCCTCGTTTCAATAGGGTTGTCCGCGGCGAAATGGCTTACCCGCAATTTGATGGGTACTGTGAGGTGTTGTAAGTCGATTTTAGTGAGACCATTTACATCGACAGGTCTCACCTATTTCATCCGGAGCCTCTAGCAAGTATGTTGCCGACTCTTCTCATGGAGTGCTCGATATATGGACTCGAGCGCGTCGATGGTGTAGGTATTGAGTAACTCATCGAAGAACGTGCGGTAGCGATGCCTTGAACGTTGACATGATGCGACTCCTTATCGGTGATAACGCTCCGCGGGTTCGCTTAACGAACCGTGAGTGCGCGGATGTGGCAGTGCGTATTATAGAGGCCTTCAGACATGAGATAGACATTGGTCACAATATCGATGCCGTGATCGAGGGTTTTAATGAGGTGACTTGATGAGGTGGCCGTAATATAAAAGAGGGCGGTAGTGTTTTAGATTGAGTTACGATTTATCATAGAGAGCACTATAAGGCTCTTCGGTAAATGTCGTCCATAGCAGTCTTAAACTTAAAGTGAAAGAGAACGGTCTTAAACTTAAAGTAAAAGAGAACGGTCCCTCGTCAGAAGACTGGAGAGCAGGAATAGAGATTAAGTCGTTATTGAACTATGTTGTATTAGTTCTTGAGAATGATTGAATGGGTTGCATGCCATTAAATATTGATAAATCGTAAACATATTTTTCGTGAGTTCCTTCTCCATATTGGCATACGATCCCAAAAATAACTGTTAAAAATATTATGCTGTTGACCGTATAATTCCATTCACATGTCACAACTGCTCATTAACACGGGTTGGACTCAGTAGATACAGCCGATATCGCAGTAATGGATTAATTTGTCAAACCGCAAAATTATTAACGGTGAAAATATTAAAAAATTCTATGAAAATGCGGACACGATTAAAAGGACATACGTGAGCCCGGTAATTTTCATGTCAGGGACATGGATACCGGAAATCCACTAGAACAAGGGTGGTTGAGTAACTTTTCTATTTAATTTTCCAGTTACAGTAGCGGACAAAAGTTTAAGACGATGAATTACAATTTGGTTCATAGATCTGTCATACAAGTACTAACGTTTCTTTCGGCTTGTTGTTTTTTTACAATACATGTGTACGTTTGACCTTCATAATGTAGAAGTCTCGGTCGTCAAATGTAAACAATATAGATTATACAATTTTTTTTTCTTCCAACCATCTGTAAACAGCGGACATTAGTTTAAGACGATCTGTCGAACAAGATACCCGTAGTCGATCCACGCAATAATTTGATATATTAATACTGTAAATAGTTTGTGGTGTATCATCCAGTGTCTTAAGTTTAATTACGTACGAAAAGAGTATGGGTAAAGCCCGTAATTTGTCATCAACTGAACGAAAACTAATCGTGTCTCTACGGAAGCAAAATGAGACATTTTCTTCAATTGCAACTCAAATGAATCGATCAGAAAATTCTTGTAAGCAAGCGTGGTACAAGTTTGTGAAGACTGGGGACTATTTTGATCGACCAAAAAACGGTAGATCGCGGAAAACCACGCCAACGCTGGATCGTCGGATTCATCGATTAAGCGAGAGAGATCGTTTTCGTTCAGCAGTCGATATCAGAGCTGAAATATCCAGTAATAATAATGCACAAATTAGTGTAAGAACTGTCCGAAGACGATTAGACGAATTCAATTTGAAAGCACGAAAGCCACGGAAGAAGCCGATACTCAGTAAAAAGAATAAAAAATTACGACTGCAATTTGCTAAGGCTCATCAGCATTGGACAAGTGAGGATTGGCAAAATGTGCTATTTTCGGACGAATCCAAATTCAACCGAATTTGTTCTGACGGGATACTGTATGTAAGACGTCGAATTGGCGAAGATTTAAATCCTCGATGTGTTTTACCGACAGTTAAGCATGGAGGTGGAAACGTAATGGTGTGGGCATGTTTTTCTCGCAATGGTCCTGGACCAATAAGCCGAATTAATGGAATCATGGACCGTTTTCAATACTTGGATATATTGAAAAATACTATGTTACCGTATGCCTACGAAAATATGGGTGATAATTTTATTTATCAACAAGATAATGACCCAAAGCATACGGCTCGGGTAGTGAAAAGTTTTTTTCAAGATGAAAAAATCACTTTATTACCGTGGCCGTCGCAGACGCCGGATTTAAATCCAATTGAAAACTTATGGTGTACCATAAAAAGAAGGGTTCAAAGAAATAAACCAAAAAATTTTGACGATTTGTACTCTTTGGTTGAAAAAACGTGGAATGAAACAACTGTGGACGACTGCAAAAAATTAATTGATTCAATGCCTCAAAGATGTGCTGATGTGATAAAAAATAATGGACTGTGGACAAAGTATTGAAGGGAGGAAAATATCTGTATATTTTCTACCAAAAAATATTTTTTTACGTAAAGTCTTAAACTTTTGTCCCCGAAGATATCAAACAAATTTATGTTTTCTTTGTTTATTGTATCTAATGTTGTTACGCGCAAAATTGAATTTATGTAATAAATATATGAATTAATGATTAATTAGCTAATACAAAAAAAAATCCACTGAGTCAATTCTTTTCATAAAAAAATCAACGATTACTTTTTTTTTCCTCTCCGTCTTAAACTTTTGTCCGCTACTGTATGTATCGCTAAATTACCATGTACTTTTTCTCAATAAACCGTACTTACCTACGATAGAAATCTAACTTAATTTCCTTCCGACTCGAGTCTGTAGCTTAGACAACCTGAGGTTTAAAATTTAATGTTAATGGTAAAATGTCGCTATAATACGAGCCCCCTTATCGATTTTAGCCAAATTTTTTATTCAACTGTGACGTAGTCACATATCCTAAAGGATGGAGAAGATAAAATAAAAATGAATACAAATAGAATCATTTATTTCCTGAACATAAAGATAATACAAAAAGTAGGTACAATAAGAGACGATAATTTCACAGAAGCACAACAGTGGTGAGACACAGCGAAACGTGTCAGATCCTGAATGTTCCGTCACGGCCGAAAAACAGCGGGTCAGCAACCGGCTGGCCTTGCTCGAGCGGTGAGGGGAACAGCAGGGCACGGTGGCAGGGCAATCTGAAACAGACAAAATTACATAAGCTATGATAAGGAGAAGAGTTAAAATAAGAGAGTGGGAAAGGATGGAAAAAGTATAAAAGGCGACTTCAAACAGAGAGAACTCTCTTATTCGTTTCAACAGTCGACAAAGTCAGAACTCGCTTGTGCACAGCAGTAGAAATTTTTGCTAAATCCGGAAGTTTCATATTAAATCTAAGAATTCTAACAGAAAAGGGTGTGAGTTAGCCCTACAAATTTATTAGAACATTGACAAATAAAAATACAGTGCAAGTTAGTGGAGGAACAAATAAAAAGATTAATAGCGAACAGCATCGGACCGTGTAAAAACAGAAAATATTCTAAAAAACGAATTGAGAAGAGCAAGTTGGTGGCATTGAAATAAATGAGTAGGGTTCAGTTAGGAGACTTAAGAAAATAGCATAAGGTAGTTTTGAATCGCATAATTAGAAATGAGTAGGATTAGTCTATAAGGAGAATTGTTACCGCTGCGCATCGACAAATGTGAGAGAAACTTGTTAGTGACACCAAGAGGTTGAAGGATTAAGCAGGGTGGAAGAAATAGTGGTACAACATAGAGAAAGGAGGTAGAATAATAAATAAAATTTAAGGATATTAGGAAACACAGGCATGGTACGATAGACTTAAAAGATGTAATAAGTCTACGCAACGAGTAGGGATACTTTATGGAGTAGAATTATAAATAAAGAGTAGGAAAATTAACTAATAAGTGGAATTAGGAGGTGAATGCCAAACCAGACTTAGGAAAAGTTAATTGAGAATTTTAGGACAAATAGAAAAATAATTAGGGAAGAAACAATTTTATTAGCTTTGTCAAGCGCAACGGATGAGAACAACACCACTCAACAAGACATAAAGAATAAGAAAAAGATCAAATAAACGACTGACTCACCAAGATAGAAGAATTACTGGAACGTCCAGATCCAACACCGACGATTGCTGGAGAAATCCATCAAATAAATGATAAATAATTAAGAATCACTGGAAAATAGTGATACTGTAACTGTCATCTTTCATCACATAAAGAACATCACTCGCGAACCAAGAGCACTATTACTACGGGAAAACACGCTAGAAATTCACGGGAACGGCACGACCATAACAAACAAAGAGCCTGAACGCGAAACAACACGAAAAACAAATTATTTTGATTAATTAATAAGACAACGCGGACACGGACACAGATCCAACGTCTATACCAGCTGACCGACGCGCCAGCAACAGCAAATCAAGCCCAGCAGACCGCGCAGCAGCAGCCAGGCGAGCAAAAGATCAAGACGGCTGAGCCCGATTCTGCCTAGTTGGGACATCCACCGCTGAGCGCACAAGTCAAAATCCGATATCATCACGGACAAAGAAGAGCGCGGAACCTTTAGAGCGATTATACTTCACAAATGAATTGTACGGCTAACGGCGCCAAAAAGCCGAACACCGCAGAACTCTCTATTTATTATTGAATAAATCCTACTTATACCTCCTATAGAAGTCTATAATTAATTATCTTAGTGTTCGAGCCCGAATTCTTCCCCTCAGAAGACTAAAATTTAATGTTAACGTGAAAATACCGTTACACAACATTCTTGAACGCTGTTCGGGCGATATATCAAACACTGGTATTAATGTTTTTCTTCTTTTTCTTTTTTGTTTTTCTGTTCCTGTTTCATTATATATTATTTGTCATTCATTAGTGTCATATACAGTTTCCTCATCAATCCTATGAGTGCCCTCTTAAGCCCGATGCACACGAAAGCGGCGCGCTGCGACGCGCAGAGCAGCGCAGAGCCGCGACCAGAATCAAACCCGTATATTCAAATGGGCTAATGCTCACCGGAGCGCCGCGACGCGCAGAGCAGCGCGGAGCAGCGCTGCGACCGTCGGCGAATTCTCCGCAGGGAATTCGGGTCGCGGCGCTGCGCTGCTCCGCGCTGCTCTGCGCGTCGCAGCGCTCCGGTGTGCATTAGGTAGCGGCAGCGGTGCGACCGCAAGCGACGATTTCTTCATACTTCGGACTTGTTCGGGTGTTTCCGGACACCCGAAGGCGATCGGGAGACTCAACGATCCACGTGGGTCGAACCGAATATCGTATTGAGATTCAGTTCCCTTTGTGGTAGCGTCACATGCTTCAATCGAATGGTGCAGGATGGATGACGAGAAATTAGTTTTATTAGTGGGAGAGTACAAAGAGTTGTACGATCTCAGTGATGCTCATTACAGTAATCATCAGCGAAAAGAAAATTGCTGGTTAGAAATATCGGACGCAATGAAGCAACCAGGTACAAAGAATCTTCGTATTTTATATTTACAACTACATTGTAATAGTCGACTCTGGCAATAGTGCCGCAAATGTTTTGAGATTTGTGATTTTTCTTGGAAGAAAAATTATTGTTACGTCTAGGTTTGTTTATTGCCACGCGAGATTATTTCAGTTTGCCAAGGTACCGAACCTACGGATGACACGAAATAATCCTTGAACTGATCTCTAGTTTTTAACGCTATTTCAGTTGATTGGCCTCCAATGTTCTCCAAACCTTGTATCGTTGCACTATTTATTTCATGATCGTTCACTTGCGTATTTTCACTCGAGAATACCATATCTTCCCTTAGAAAATTATGTACGCAACATGTTGCTAATACAACGTTGTCTACATTGTCCGGGTTCAATTTGATTCTCCTTTGGTAAATACGGAACTTCTGCGATAGTATGCCAAACGCATTCTCCGAAACTCTTCTAGCTCTGGATAATCTATAATTAAAAATTCTTTTCCCGACATCCTCACTCGATTGCGATCCTGGATACGGTCGCATGATATTGCGTTTCAAAGGAAACGCTTCGTCTCCAACAATTACATGGGGCATTGCTTGGCTTGTTCCAGGCAGTGTTTTATCCTCAGGTATCTTCAATTTGTCGTTCCGAATAGCCTTTCCCAAATTGGACGCTGCGAAAATTCCTCCATCGCTATTTTTTCCATATGATCCAATGTCCACACATATAAATCGGTAATCGGCATCAACAAGGGCCATCAAAACAATACTGAATGTTTTTTTATAATTGAAAAACATTGAGCCGGAGTTTGCAGGTGCTTCGATAACGACATGCTTCCCATCTATAGCTCCAATGCAGTTGGGAAAGTTCCATTGTGATGTGAAACGTTCCTCGATCCTATTCCATGCATTTGTGTCGGGCATGGGCATAGTTTTCGGTGTCAATTTTTCGCAAATTATTTTGCATACATCATGCACTATGTTTCCAACAGTACTATGCCCCATGTGGAAACTGAAGGCGATCGTTTTAAAAGAATCGCCTGTTGCCAAGAATCTGAAAATAATGAACAATGAAACTCCGCAACAACGTGAAAAAAATTATTTATTGTTTTTTCTGTATATTCGACGAAGTTTCTGCATGCAAACAAGCGTGGAAGAAACTTCGCGATTCTTACAGGAAGCACTTGAAAAATAATAAAACAAAAAGCGGAGACGGCGGTACAAAGAGAAGACGATGGAGATTGGAGGAACAGATGTCTTTTTTGTCGCCGTTTTTTGAGGATAGGCCAAGAGTCGAGACAATCGCTTTAACTGAAGAGGTTCTACATTCTGGTAGTGGTGATGACGATAATAACCCAGGTATTATTTCCGAAACACATAATAATAAGAATTATGTCGATATAAAGTAATGCAAAAGTCAAAATTATAATCTGTGTGATGAAAATAAACATATACTAATGAGGCTCGATAAACTTTCAAATTGAAGTACATGTTAATCATTGATCGACAGTCACATCAATCTCTCGAGAAAAGGTTTCAACGAAAATGATATCGGCAATATCGCCATCAGCGTCACCATCACCATGCCCATCGTCATCACCATCACTCGCAAGCAACAAGTTCATCCGTCAACGGAAGAAAGAAGTACCTGTCGGCGTTGTGAGCGTTCTTCAAGATTATTTAGCGCAGAAATCTAATGGGAAAAAATGTGACTCGCAAGCTGTTCACCCGATAGATAAATTTTGTTCTTCGCTTGCGGATACCATAAAAACATTCTCTCCGCAAATGCAGGTGGAGGTAAAATCAAAATTATTTGCAATCGTTTCAGAGTATGAATTCAGATCGGTTACAGAAAAATCGAACCCTAACGTTAATTATCCATTGATAATCCGTGAACCACACGCTCTGAATTCTTTCTCATCTTCAGTTAATAATCAGTCCAGCCCTTTCACGTATGAATATTCGGAGCCGCCTTACCAAGGCATCAATTCTTTACAAAAACGCATAGAATCTACATCGACGATTATTGCAGAGAATAACAATACGACCATGTACAATCTTTAAACCTTTCGTTATTTCGTGAGTAATTCTTTCTGTGATCTGATAAGCCATTTTAATTTCCCATAAGCATACTCGATTGGTGCATTGAGTTACTATATGTAAGCTAAACCTTTCATAATTAGTCAAACCCAAATGCTATTTTACTTTTGCATAATTCGATAGAATAAGTATGTTTTTATATGTGTTTCGTTTTATGAATTGTTAAAAGCCTCCATAAAGTTTATGTATAGATATGAAAAGTCACGAAATTGTAACGATTATTGTAATTATCAACTTACCTCAGACATACTACCAATCTTTCTACGGGTCCTATTGCACGTCGATAACTCGTATCATTTTTATATATTTCTGGTTTCAAAATCACCAGCAGTTCGTTAAACTTGTCGATCGACATGCGAAAATATGCATAAAACTTTTTTTCGTCTCTTTTGAGACCTTCAAATAGCGTATGAAATTCTCCATGCATCTCTCTGTCGCTACAGACTTCATGGACCCATTTCTTTTTCTTTCGCGACGCTTCTTCACAAAGGAGTGATACAAGGAAAACTTCTTCATCTGAACTGTCCATCTCGACTTCGAGTTTCAAACTAAACCTCGCGAATGGTCGCAAACGGTCGCAAGCGGTCGCACCGGTGTGTATTACCTCGGTCGCTGCACTGCTCTGCGCGTCGCTGCGCGTCGCTGCGCGTCGCTGCGCGTCGCAGCGCGGCGCTCTGGTGTGCGCCGGGCTTAAATGTTCCAATGGGACGTTTTACCATTTTACTCCAGTTTCTTGTTCACATCGCACGCGGTGCTTCATGAAACTACACAAACAAAAACCTAAATCCACCCGATTCGCTTTCTTGTGAGGCGTGAATAGTTGATGGTACTCTATATATGCAACGATCCACATCTATTCATATAAATCAAGTTTGTATTCTCGAAAATTATCGAAGAAGCTCGCGTTTTTATGTTCTCGAACGGATCTTCCACACCTACCGCAGGATGTCATGGAAATTTCTAAAGAGACGCTATTTGGTATGTTGTAACATAGTTACAAGTGCTAGCCTACTTTATTATTTCGGACGGCTATAAGAGCCGAGATTTCGTGCGAACGCACCGAGCAATACGGGCACTAGGGTATTAAACCCGGACGAAATTGAAAAAAAAAACGTAAATTAAAAATTGAAGCCAATAATGACGTAGAGGGGTACCAGACTGAGGGGCAGGGTATAAAAGAGCCTGTATGAGGGAAAATTCTCTCTGAATCGAAAGCGCTCTTCTTCTATCATACGTGCATTTATACTTTGCTCTTAGCTCTCAGTTTTTTAATCTGAGCTCTTCTAGTACTGAGTTTATCTTTTACGTACATACCAGCGGAAAGTTAACCATGCGTGCATTATACAACTTGATTCTAAATCTCGAGATTTCAATAAGTCTACAACGATGTTTTCAAAATAATTACGAAAATCGAGGCTGTGTAGTGAACAACGAAGACAGCGGAAAGAGGAAAGACAGGCGAGTGATTTGAACGATGAGAAAAATAATCAGTGAAATTTAGAAGAAATTTATAGTAATACAAGATTAAATAGAACTAATTAAATAAAATTAAGCGGATAGAATTTAAGCGAATAGAATTTAAGCGCATAGCATTTAAACAAGTAGAATAAGCAAGCAGTGTATAAGCGGGTAGGTTTAAAGTGGATAGAAAGGAAGTAAAACGAGTGGTAAATAGAAGGGACTATAGGCATAATAGAGATATCGCCTTTAAGAGCAAGTTTGGCGCACTTGCTTTGAGTGTGTATGTAGGTGACAGGCTCACTACCAACGAACAATACCAATTACAATGTACATAGATAGGTGTCTCGAGGAACTACGTGAACGATAAACACGAAAAGAGTTGTAAAATAATCGCCGAAATTAACGGATGCAATGTAATTGCAATGTAATGGCTAAAGGTGCCAATATCCGAACATCGATATTTTTTTATTATCTTTATAAATAAACCCTACTTTTGCCTACCTCGAAGTCTAAATTAATTATCCCTGTGTTCGAGTCCGATTTCTTCCCCTTGGAAAACAAAATTAATGCTAACGATAAGAAATTACCGTTACAATGTGTGCAAAGTTTCAATTCGTTATCTTATCACTTTCGAAAATTGAAGTGGTTTTTCCTCGAATAATCTCCTTTATATCTGCAATCATCAATCAGCTTGTGCCTTAACAGCCGACATTTTATGAAAGGGAGATCGACCACGGTCGGTTTAAAAAAAAATTAAATTGTCAGAAAACCTTTACACAATTTGCTGAACATCACCACACCTAAAGTGCTAGTTCCCGTATGTGCCAAATTTGAGTTATAAGCAATTGTACCTGGAAAGGCCTACACATATCACCATACATACCATATTATCATACATATAACCGAATACAAAACCGACATTGATTATAAACTACTATTATCAACGTCAGTAAAAACATTTTTCAAGAAAAAATTTCTTTATGGGAATTCAACAGGCATGGAATGTTCAACGGATAATGTTTCTGATAGAATTGTAAATTGTTCTACATGCTTTGTCGTTTATATTGTTCTGCTTACAGATACTTGGAAAAAAAACGTATGATGTTTCCAAGGTTCTTCTTTGTATCTGATCCTGCACTTTTGGAGATACTTGGTCAGGCATCTGATTCCCATACAATACAAAATCATCTTCTCTCAATATTCGACAATACAAGATATGTAAAATTTCACGATATCGAGTACAACAAGATGATGGCAATTATGTCATCGGAGGGTGAAACAATCGTAGTAAGCTGCTTTCGTTAAATATTAAAGCAATACATATTTATTTCAGAGGCTTTGTTGTTAGTAAAATAAACCGTTAACAATGTTCAGCTCGAAAGGATCGTACGAGCAGAAGGGTCCGTGGAGATCTGGTTGATGCAGTTGCTTCAAACGTCGCAACAGTCCTTGCACGCAATAATACGCCAATCTCACTTAATTATCAATGACCAGAACTTCAATCTTCTTGGATTTTTGGACAAAATGCCTTCTCAGGTTGGAATACTGGGCATCCAAATTATATGGACCAGAGATGCCGAACTAGCTCTCATGCAGGCGCGCGCAGATAAAAAGATTATGGGTGAAACTAACAACAGATTCCTCGAGGTCTTGAATACCCTCATAGATCAGACTACTAGAAATTTGACGAAAATCGATAGAACCAAGTTTGAGACACTGATCACGATTCACGTACATCAGCGTGATATCTTTGATATTCTTGTAAGCATGCTACTAGCCTGTTCTTACTTGCAGCTTGCTTCTACATCTATAACCGATCCGCTGTTTATAAGATAATGTGTTAATAATGTACATTAGAATAATCAATATTGGATATGGGTTGGAATGACTATATACATAATTGGATAGTCGAAAAAATATTTGATGTAGATTTAAATCATTGATTTTGGAACTTTGAATTTTATTGACTTGATTTGATCATACGAAAATTGTCCCGCGGAAACCTCGGATTTATGATAATTAATAAGATCTCAGAATTTGTGACTGAAATCCGATTAAAATTGAACAAATTCTAAGTAGAAATATTACGCCTGATATCACATCTGATTATCACTAACTTCACGAAACCTACTTTGAACCATTCGTAGAGTTATACATTTGGTTGTGATGTATCCCATAAAACAGAAATATTCTTCAACAGTGTCGCCTCAATGTCCGTACTGTGTTGGATTTTGAGTGGTTGAAACAGTGTCGTTTCTACTTCAAAGAGGATCTAGATAAAACAGCGATATTGATAACGGACGTTCATTTCACCTATCAGAACGAGTACCTCGGTTGTACAGAGCGTTTAGTTATCACGCCATTGACCGACCGATGCTACATTACACTGGCCCAAGCATTATCCATGTCGATGGGTGGATCACCTTGCGGCCCTGCAGGAACTGGTAAAACTGAAACCGTCAAGGATATGGGAAAAACCCTAGCAAAATACGTGGTTGTTTTCAATTGCTCGGACCAAATGGATTATCGTGGACTCGGACGAATTTATAAGGGCTTGGCTCAGAGCGGATCGTGGGGTTGTTTTGATGAATTTAACAGAATTGAATTGCCGGTTCTTTCTGTAGCTGCACAGCAAGTAGCGGTCGTACTGGCTGCTAAAAAGGAAAAGAAGAAACAATTTGTATTCACAGACGGAGACCAAATTGAAATGAGTATTGAGCTCGGAATATTTATTACCATGAATCCCGGCTATGCCGGTAGAAAAGAACTTCCGGAAAACTTAAAAATTCAATTTAGAACTGTCGCAATGATGGTACCCGATAGACAAATTATTATCAGAGTCAAACTTGCTAGCTGTGGTTTCCTTGAGAATATTACACTGGCGCGCAAATTTTATACCCTGTACAAACTCTGTGAAGAGCAACTCACCAAGCAGGTGCACTACGATTTTGGTCTCAGAAATATTCTGTCAGTGCTCAGAACGTTAGGAGCGTCTAAGAAAGTGAATACCAAAGATTCTGAGAGTACGATCGTTATGCGGGTGCTAAGAGATATGAATTTGTCGAAACTTATAGGTGAGCATTCTGAGCAATAGACAATTTAACGCTTTGAACATTACATTTTATATTTGTTCGTTCTGTATTGGAATATAGAGTAGGGGCATCGGGATTAAGAAAAAGTGTTGGTTCCAATAGTTCGATATCCAAGTTTATGTTCATTTAAATCACACCTCGTGTTGCATCTTTGTATAACTTCCAAAGTCAACATATTCAATTTTTTACGCAATGTCGCTAAAGCTTTCAAAAGTACCTATTGAATTTTAATCTGGTAGCTGTCTTTTTGAATTGTCGCCTTTATAAAGTTGAAAGTCGGTATCAGTGACCTGAAAATGCTCTGGAAATCTCACTTCACTTAAATGAATCGAGAAAGAATTCCATCATTTCAATTTAAAAACTTGTCAAGAATACATGTATCATCAGGTTTCTAGGGTTTGATTTTTTCCTATATGCCAATACAAGTATGCTGCCATGATACGAAACAGGTTATAGCTGAGTACTAGATACGATGTCAGTGTGTATCCAAAGTAGATTCATTGCAGAAACAATTGCCATGGTAATACCGATTACATTCCGGGCACCGATATGGTCCAATACTGATTGTTGTTTCTGGCTTAGCATTAGTGGATAATGTCGGAGGAGAGTCGATTGTCTATATTAGAACAAATCCTAGTCCGATCCTATTCAGATTTTTTTAAGGTTCTGACAATTCTCTATAATGCATCATAAACACATTTCGAATCCTAAAAGTGTCCGCCTTAATTGTTGAATAACATTGTTTCGTCCATTTTTCAATGTAGAACATACTATATCCCCTTTTCTATGTTTTCTATGTAACTTATTCAGGAAAACAAGTTAGTTTCGATCTTCGATACTGGTCAGTATTGAATCGATGACGTTTTGTCAATACATGACCGAGAATGCATTTCGATTGTCGTATGTATCTCACTGTGTACAGATAGCATATATTAGAAGCGATTTCACCAGTACTCAGGACGGCCATTTTATCGTCCGCATATAAGTATAAATGAAAGTCTAACGATAGTACTTTGCAGATGAGGATGAACCACTATTCATATCCCTGGTGGCGGATCTTTTCCCCAATCAGATTCTGGAAAAAACATCATATCCTGAATTAGAAGCAGCGATTGATCAAAAGGTACAAGAGTGCGGACTGGTTTACCATCCTCCATGGGTACTGAAATTAATTCAGCTCTATGAGACCCAGAGGGTCAGACATGGAATCATGACGTTGGGTCCAACGGGAGCTGGAAAAACCGCTTGCATTCATGTTCTTATGAATGCTTTGTCACAGTGCGGCGACTATCATCGGTAAAATAAAATAAACAAGATGAATAATTATCTGAGATAGCCTAAGCGTTTCACGAAATCATATTCTGAGAAAACAAATAGTTAAAATATTAAACTTATAAATATTGTCATAAAAAATATAGTAAATTCGCGAACATTGTGGTTAGATCAATAAAATGCTTATTTGAAATACTTTTTTTTATCATTATCAATGTTTCGAGATGTTTAAGTGGTATCACAGCAATATTTCACAAAAAATAATACTAAAAAAATTAATATAACAGGGAAATGCGAATGAACCCGAAGAGCATTACAGCAGCCCAAATGTTCGGACGGCTGGATGTTGCTACAAACGACTGGACAGATGGAATATTTTCAGCATTGTGGAGAAAAACACTTAAATTCAAGAAGGAGGAACATGTTTGGCTGGTGCTGGATGGTCCAGTGGACAGTATTTGGATTGAGAATCTTAATTCAGTTCTCGACGATAACAGGACTTTAACTTTGGCGAACGGTGATCGATTGCCGATGGCTCCATCGTGCAAAATAATATTCGAACCGCACAATATTGATAACGCAAGTCCAGCAACGGTATCTCGAAATGGAATGGTATATATGAGCTCCTCAGGATTAGAATGGAAACCTGTGGTTATAGCTTGGCTGAAAACAAGAACAAGCTTGGAGCAAGAAGTGCTTGAACAAGCATTCGACGATTCCTTTTCTCAGGTACAAGCATAATGCATTGTAACGTAAATTCAGTCTCCAACCTACCACATGTCACCTATAGTCCGCCTGAGTTTTCTTCTCCATTTTTGTTTGCCCTTACGAGTTGGGCGCTAGGCGCTGATATGCCGGGAGGAAAGTAACGATGGTCGAGACGGAACTCAGCCTGATCTAACTCCAGCTATTAATTATTCGCTTAAAATAGCTCCTTGCTTGGCAGTATATTACAAAAACTTGAAAGAAATGTTCTGTAAAATATCGTTGGGTTTCTCACGATTAATTCAATTAACTTAATTATTCCGTCAGAAAGAATCGCGACGCTCGCCCTTGCTTTCACTCCCACGCGCGATACACGAATACGGCTCGAACAAAATTACGTTGAGGCCTTTTAACAGCATCTCTTGAGAACAAAATAGAGTACATCAATATAAACTAATGTCAAATAAATAAAATAAAAATATATCTCTCGTAAACTAACAAAAACACGACGCGGCCTATGCCGTGTAAATCCCACACTTACCTATATGTTGGAAAATCAGCTGGCGCACGGCGATCGATAATCGTCGTGCGCCTACCTGTTGCGCTGCTCTAGCACGCGTTGTTCGGTTGAGTCGAAGATAGCCGAGGCATGGGCTTCGCGAAGCCGAGGATGTGCCCCGTTGGCACGCCGCGTCGAGCGAGAGGATGTCTCTCTCGCTTGACTTCGGTTTCGCTCACCGGCTATCTCGCTCAACTGACTCCAGCGCTCAACGTAAAGTTCATACTCACAGCCATCTTGAGAATTTGGCACTTTTTCGCTACACATCCACCGGACAGCACGCGCATCCATAGGACTCTCAGGTTTTTTCCACGGACATTATTCATCGGACTCGCTCAACCTCTCGCTCTTCAGGACTCATTGCTCAAGGTAAGAGTGCTCTGGCATAATTATGTATTAATTCACTGTCAGAGAGGAGAAAATGGTACATCAGCACTGGGTCTCACTTGTGGCGTGCGTTGCAGCACATGCTGTACCACGATCTCCTCATGTTATTTTGCCGGCTTAATTAATATAATTAAGCATGTGCCTCATATTCACTGTATTTTCCCCCAGTAAATCTGCTGGGAAAGTACAGTGAATATTTTTTGCTCAACCGTACAGCCTCATTCTATGTTGTATTGTGCTACGCAGTGTTGACTGCGGAGCTGGTCGCACACAAAATTACTGCACTCACGCAACGTTAGTTGGAAGTGCTCTCATTCATTCATTGCAACCACTCTGCAATACACTGCTGAGTGGATGCAGTGAATTACACTCACAATCAGTAGCATCGGCGTGTCGTGCTGCGTAGTCCTGACTGCGTTGCACGCACCGCTGTCTCAAAATTACATTCAGCACACAATTGATATAATTGTGTGCTGCTCACATTATCATTCCAAAATTCCATTTACCAGTTTAATTCATGTTTTCGCACTCAGTGGTCTTAGCGTGTCGTGCTGCGTAGTCATCATTGCGTTGCACGCACCGCTTTCTCATGGTTAAACTCAGCGCACAATTAATATAATTGTGTACTGCTCACATTCTAAGTCTAAAATTCTATTTGATTGTTTAATTTTATAATTTTGTATTTTAACTAAATTTATATTTTGGACAATTTTCTAAATTAAAACTTTTTCGGTATGAATTTGCAATTATTTTATTAAACTGGTGTTGTTTGAAATTGTATTTTGAATACTGCGAAGGAAGGCAGAAATAAACCGCTTCCTCAGCATAACATCTATGTGTCTGGTTATTTTCCTCTTGCCTTGAGTGAGTTCTCATCCCGTTTCAATACATTCACAGATCGGTCAAGTGTCATCCGGACGGATTCTCAACACTATATCAACAACGTCGTGACGATGAAAGCTCACGCACGCAACTTTGTTTTTTATTAATAATTCAACTACGGCGGTTAATGTAATCGCACACGTGAGATGATGGCCAGAGGTACTCATCCCCCATGAACACTCGATGAAGCGTCACACAATGATGAGTTTTATGAACTAAAACAGAACGAAAAAGACTAATAACGCGAGATACGCCTCGGACGTACGAATCCCTCGTATAATTATAACATATGGGTCCATGACCGAACACGCACTCGGTAAATTATTACAAATAATAACGTCAAACACATGGATAATTAACTTATCATAAATCATGATGCGATCTATATCATACTAATCCCATTCAAGCTAACACATAACGGGATGATGAACTATGAATCGCGCGACTTTACGATAATCGGAAAATATTAAATATTAAATCTTGAAAAAAGCACTCTCACAAATTTTAAGCTTTATATATAAATGACAAAAAGTAGAGGTTATTTTCCAAAGTTGTTAACATTATTTGTGAGATATTCTGTAACTTAAATATTACGAATACCTCGAAGGTTCTGTTTTAATCAGCGTCACGAGACAATGTAGTACTTTTCATATTCTGACAACAACGCAATTTCAATTAATAGTTAAAATATCTGACTCTGATTACTTATTTTTACAGTACTTCATTTCTTATGATATTTTAATTGTAGATCTATGCCTGGAGCACCCAAACCCTTGTACTAGCAGTGAAAGTTTTGCAATGCAACGTGGTACGTCAGATGCTGTGCCTTCTTGAAGGTCTAGTCCCACCGGAAGTATCTCTCGAACAGGTTGAAGATCTTGAGGACGATCTCAAGAAAGATGAACTTCAGCCGATGACTGCAGAGCATCTAAAGCGTCTTTATGTATTCGCACTTGTTTGGGGAGTCGGAGCTCTTCTCGAAACCGCAGACAGAACGAAATACGATGAGTACCTGCGATCAAATTTCGATACTCTCGATCTTCCTACATCGGAAAAATATCCAGATACAAAGGTCTTCGATTTCTTGGTGAACGACAAGGGCAAATGGGATACTTGGACTACCCTGATAACAAATTACGTCTATCCAGACTATATGACGCCTGATTATAACAGTATCTTGGTTCCGATTGCCGACAATGTGAGGATCCAATATCTTATAGGATTAGTCGGCCAACTAGATCGACCTGTTTTACTCACAGGTGAACAGGGCTCAGCCAAAACAGTAATGATTAAGTCGTATATCAAGAGAAGCAATCCCGATACGATGCTCGGTCGTTCATTCAACTTCAGCTCGGCAACGACCCCTTACCAATTTCAGAAGACTATCGAGAGCTACGTAGAGAAACGTTTGGGCAATACATTCGGTCCTCCCGGAGGAAAAAAGATGCTCGTCTTCGTAGACGACATCAATTTGCCTCAGATCAATGATTGGGGTGACCAGATTACCAATGAAATAGTTCGTCAGACTATGGACATGAAAGGGTTTTACTCACTCGAAAAGCCTGGTGATTTCACAACGATAGTAGACATAACATTTCTCGGTGCTATGGGCCAACCAGGTGGCGGAAAAAATGATATACCTTCAAGATTAAAGCGACAGTTCTGCATTTTCAATTGCACGCTCCCCGACAATGCTTCGATCGATAAAATATTCAGTGTCTTGGGCGAAGGTCACTACAACACGAAAAGAGGATTTTCGCAAGAAATTCGGAATTTAGTGAAGAAAATAGTACCACTAACAAGAATACTGTGGCAACAGACAAGAGCAAAACTACTGCCTACACCTGCGAAATTTCACTATGTATTCAGTCTTCGAGATTTGTCACGGATTTGGCAAGGCATGGTTGGAACTCAAGCGACGGTCATCGAGAAGGAGAACTTACTGATGTTGTTGTGGAAACATGAATGTACAAGAGTATTCAGTGATAGGTTTACTCTCTACTCTGACAAAGACTGGTTCGATGAAAAACTCATCAATGTCGTGCAGGAGTCGCTTGGGAAATCTTATGTGCAGATGATTGGTGCCGTCCCAATTTTCGTCGATTTTATGAGGTAAAGCTCATGATGTAAAATTTTAAAGATATGTTTAATAGTTAGCTACGCCGTATCATACTAGAATTTAAAAAATAACGAATCTATGAATGCATGTACAATATTTGTTTAAGACTTAAGTCTTACGAAGTCTTACACATTTGTAATCTAAGATGAAGTTAATATGTAAACTAGATTTTTAGTTGCAATAGAGTTAAGATGATTTCTTGCGGCAGTGGACGGTCAAATGAGAAAATAAATTTGTATTTTCCAAGTTTAACGTCAGTAAGAACCTATCGGCAACCCTGATATTTCAAGGTTGTTCAAAGAAGAAGGCAATTGAGGAAGTTATGCCTCCCACTTATGTTAGTTTTAACAACATAATTGATAAACAAATATCAGGGTTGCCAATCGGTTCTCACTTAGCTCCTGTTTTATCTGACATGGTAACGACAGACTGAGAAGAAATATGTTTGTGGAAACTTCAATATATTTCACCCTGATGTTAAAAATATGTTGAACACATAACCATACCTTTGCCACCAGATCAAATGGAAGATAATCTATCAATCTTTAATTCATACAATCAACAACTACACTTTACTATAAAGAATCAAATACACAATGAAATTTCTTTATTAGATATTTTATTATTAGTGTGCAACTTTACTTCCGCCGTTTTTTCCATAATTCAAGGATTTGCACTGGCCACTACTTTCTCCCATCTTTCAGGTAGCGTATCAACTCCGGGTTGAAAAAACTGGTCATCTTTTGAAGCGATCCATGAATCGATCCAATTTTTTACTTCTTCAGAAGACCGTAGGTCAGCTAGGTCGGGTGCGATGGATCGAAACACGTGATAATTAGAGGGAGAAACGTCTGGAGAATACGGCGGGTGGGGTAGGATTTCCCATTTCAACGTTTCCAAGTATGTCTTGACCACTTTCGCAACATGGGGTCGAGCGTTGTCATACTGCAAAATCACTTTATCGTGTCCCTCGTTGTATTGCGGCCGTTTGTCTTTCAATGCTCAGCTCAAACGCATTAATTCTGTTCGATAACGATCGCCTGTGATTGTTTCAGTCAGTTTCAACAGCTCATACTATACTGTACCGAGCTGGACCCACCAAATAAAGCCTGACCTTGGAGCCGTGAATATTATGTTTGGCCATCGACGTGGAAGCATGGCCGGTTAATCCCCATGATTTTCTGCGCTTGTGGTTATCGTAATGAACCCATTTTTTGTCCCCAGTCGCAATGCGATGTAGAAATCTCTTCCGTCTTTGTCTTTCAAGCAACTGTTCACAAGCAAACATACGCCATTCAACGTCTCTCGGTTTCAACTCGTACGGCACCCAATTTCCTTGCTTCTGAATCATTCCCATGGCTTCGAGGCATATTGGAATTGCCTAGTAGTATGTGTACACCTTTGCTCCATCCCACTCCTATCCCCACTCCTTCCCCCACCACGCGGCTACCCCTGCCACCTCACTTTTCCACCGCCGCGCTACCCACTCTGCTGGACCAGTGTCGGTAACGTGCTGGTGGTAAAGTGAGATGGTGTGGGTACCTTGGTGAATAAGGAAGAGTAGAGATAAGAGCAGGATGGAGCAAAGGTGTACACATACTTAGAAAAATGAATGAAATTATGTACTCACCACCGCAGCTGTTGTAGGCATCTACCCCCCTGCCAAAGCGATTTTAAACTCCTGTCTCTCAAATGTACTCTCTCTCACACACACACACACATACACACGCACAGCGTCGTGTCTTTAATTCATTACTATGTCCTCGTCAAAGTCCTCGTCCACGGCATCGATATCGTAGCCGATATCTAGCTCATCACCGAGGGCTTCTATAGAAACCGCCGCCACGTCCGCGCGTTCACCGTTCGATAATCGAACCCGCGGTACGCTATCGCCGGCAAGAGGTTGCATCATGACAGCGATCAAGTCATCTCTACCGCACGCTTCTTCGACGAGCTGCTCAATACATGCAACATCAACGCGTTTGAGTCCGTATATGGAAAACTCCATGACAAGAACCGGCAGCATACTTGCTAGAGGCTCCGGATGAAATAGGTGAGACCAGTCGATGTAAATAGTTTCACCGAAATCGACTAACAACACCTCGCAGTACCCATTAAAGTCCGGGTAAATCACTTCGCCGCGGACAACGCTATTGAAACGAGGCACAATACAGGACATTCCGATATACAGCTCCCCAAGTTCAATGGGTCTTCCACGACGTTCTACTAAATACACGCTACGTATGAGCTCTTCCAGATCGTCGTATGCATCGCACATTTCCTGTGTACGCAGGAACACGCTCATCACACTCTCGACAAACATTACTCGGCACCAAAACGCGTCGCTTAAAATCTCCTTGTCGTATCGCGGATACATATTGCTTTTTATTGTTTGCAAGTAGGATGCCAAAGACAGACTAAATGCTCGAGATGCTGCTAGAGAGTATCACGGGCATAAAGATAACAGCCTCCTATGAATCATAACTAGGGATCCATCACTTTGAATGCAACGAAAGCGGTTTTCGAGCATGCATAGCCCTGCGCTGTGCTCCTCGCAAAGCGCTTGCTTTGCAGTAAAAGATATAGAATATGATCCCTCACAGAGAGAGAGAGAGAGAGAGAGAGAGAGAGAGAGAGAGAGAGAGAGAGAGAGAGAGAGAGAGAGAGAGAGAGAGAGAGAGAGAGAGAGAGAGAGAGAGAGAGAGAGAGACAAAGACTTCAATTATAATTCTCTAATTATTATGCTATAAAAATAAGAGACACAGTAAGAACAGGTATTTTAAAAATTAATCAATATTTTATGGAAAGCACTTTACACATTTACCATCGTATGCAACAGCCCTGCAAACACGGTAATCCACGTTCGGAGATTCCTTCACCGTTAATTTTATTTTTATCGCTATACGGAATTAAGAGTCATCGAGCACACGTGACCAACTCAGAATCGAGGGTAGCGCCTCTCGCGGAAAAAATACACATTGTAGCTAGCGCCGCTTGTGGCAAGTGTGTCAACCAAGGCATCCAGCGAAAAGTAACAGTTATCGGTATTGCAGGATGTAAGGATTTCAGTGGCGGGCCGTGGTACATGTGGGCCCTGGTCGCCCTGATTGATCCTCCAACCAGAGCTACCAGAAAGCGGCCGCAGCAGCGCGACGCACACCAGCGCACGCCCGTTTACGTATGACCGCCCGAGCTCGTGGAGCATCGGACAATAGAAGGAGACAGATATATGACTGTCTGTCTCTTTCGCTCTCGCTCGGCTCGGGCTGCTCACGCTGCTACTGCTGCTAGTGCTCGGGCTGTCGCGCGATACATTAAACTCTGACTGAGATGAGCGCGTAACGTATGTTAATTTGCGGTCGATGATAATTCGAATCCACGCAGTGACAAATTTTTTTTTCAGTAATTATTGCATTTTACGATTAATTGATTATTGTTATTTTATATTTTACATAATTTTGCTATTTCTTGTTTTATTACGTATGTGATACGGGCCATGTTATACCTCATAAAAACCATATCAGTACTATTGCTGCAAAGAATGGACTATAAAATGTAATGGTTGCTTAAAAAATTTGACACAACGAGAACTTGAACTGTCATCGGCTGCGGATGAGAGATATAACGCGCACGCTTCACTGATTATCGTTGTTAAGCTGCATTAGCAAATTAAGATACCCAAATTTGATTGAAAGCTTCTGAAAACTAAAAATATGACAGTTAATCCAACTAACCGCGTTAACGATTGTTGGAAGAACTACCAAAAGAACGCAATCCATTCTTGGCCAACGTGTACGTTATTTTCTTCTTTAGTATATATATTTTTTTACAATATATGTGCAGAATGTACATAGAAGCGAAGTTTGCCGAAGTAACGCAGTTGACTTCGTTGTAATTCAGTCCAATACTTGACTGAATTATTATCTTAAACGACCCAACGATAATTGATCGTTCATTTTAAGTTGTGCTGTTTGCATTTATTTGAAAAGGATAACGGTGAGTCTATATACATTTATCTTTTTTCTCTTGAAAAGTATATTAATAAGCCATTCATAAACATTGAGAATACTTTAAATTTCCTTTTGTTTACAATACGTTAACAAAAAAGGTTTATCGAGTTTTATGGAATTTTTACTTGACATGTGTCGCTGCAAGATTGTCTTCCACATATCGTCAAAATTAAATTTAGAAATGATCTTTGCAGTAAAATTGACAGGTAACGCAAATTGCTGTTCTTATTCATTCTTCATCAAAGCCACCAGTACAGTTCTCGTTATGTATGATAGTAACAATATTGAAAAAGGAGATCTATTTTCATATTTGACAGTTCAATCCATGGTATTAACTTTACTACAATCTTTCCCGTTTATATTGATCAATTTTACAAGTTGCGAATATTATATTGTCTCAGGATCTGCGTATCAAATGAAACATTTAAATTATGTTTTGTTCCACAGATGTGTAAAGTTTTATCAATAAAAACAGAATTTTCTTCTTGCAGGATCATGAACGACATGTTTATTTTTAACCACATAAAATCCTGTTTTATTACTATTTCGCTGAAACAAATTGCAAAATAGTAAAACAATGATCTTAAATATATTGAAAATAAAAGATTAATTTATCCTTTAGGAGCTTCCCTGACAAAAAGAAAAGTAATTACGAAAAACAAAAGTGTACGAAGTATATTTTTTCAAAAAATAGTTTTAGAGTCAAATTTCATAAGCCAAAAATCATAAGCTGTTAGGCGTTCTAAAGATAAAACTCAAGCATATTTCTATTTAAAAAACAAAGTATAATAGAAAAATGTTGCTATCATATCAGTCAAATTTTCCTTCGGCACCCAGCCACTTTGTAAGCCATTTTTAGAAAAAATACACAGAACAAACATTAAACGTATACCTAAGGAATACCTAAGAAACTGTGAAAATTATATTATTTGAAGTCAAAATGATGTCATTTAGACTGCGATGTATTCCTTGGGTATATGCACTGTTGACATAAAGTGTATGGAAATCTATTTAAACAATTAATTCTCCTTGCAGAAGTTGAGCTTTCGTGATTAAGCTGTGCATACTAAAAGTAAGAAAATTCCATAAACATTGAGTTCTACAAAGAATATCGTTACTTGGAAGGAATATATATTAAAAGAGCTTATAGAATATACAATAGGTACTGTAACATAGTTACACGCGCTAACGCGAATTTATATTTCCGATCGGCTAGAGGAGCCGATATTATATATTTCGAGCAGCAAGTACAGCGGACGCTAAGCCGACGAACCCGGACCTAGCGTATTGTTGCTGGCTTATCGACGTACACCTTTTCTTTCAAATAACCCCAAAGAAAGAAGTCCAACGGTGTCAAATCACATGATCTTGGCGGCCAATTGACATCGCCACCACGTGAGATAACACGGCCATTGAATTTGTCGCGCAAAATAGCCATTGTTTCGTGAGCTGTGTGGCAAGTGGCACCGTCCTGTTAAAACCACATATCGCCCACATCCATATCTTTCAATTCGGGCCATAAAAAGTTCGTTATCATCTCACGATAGCGAACACCATTCACAGTAACTGCCTGACCGGCCTCATTTTGGAAAAAATACGGCCCGATGATGCCGCCAGCCCATAAACCGCACCAAACAGTCACTCTTTGTGGGTGCATTGGTTTTTCGACAATCACTCTTGGATTATGATTCGCCCAAATGCGGCAATTCTGCTTATTGACGAATCCACTGAGGTGAAAATGTGCCTCATCACTGAAGATGATTTTTTTCGAAAATTGATCATCCACTGTTGCCATTTCTTGCCACCATTCTGACCATTGACGACGTTTGGAATAGTCAAGAGGCTTTAGTTCTTGAGTCAATTGCACCTTATAAGCGTGTAAATGCAAGTCTTTATGCATAATGTTCATCAACGACGAGCGTGAGAGGTGCAATTGTTGGGCACGACGACGAGTTGAGGTGGACGGCTCTTCAGCCACACTATCGCGAACAGCAGCAATATTTTCTGCAGTACGAGCTGTACGAGTATGCACTGGTGTTTCAATATCTCCTACAGACCCGGTTTGCTCAAATTTTTGCACGATTTTTCCGATTGTACGCACATTTGGACGATTAAATTGACCGAAAAAATCACGAAGTGCACGATATGCATTTTGATTTGAACGCCCATTTTCATAATAAGCCTGAATAACTTTAACGCGTTGCTCGATTGTGTATCTTTCCATGGTTCAAATTGAGTTAGTCTGAAATTGAGAAATGTCAAATGAAATGCAGAATAAAACTTGACGTTTAGGTGTGGTTCACATTCAACATCGGCCCTTACAATTTAACCACCCTTTACTAAGGAAGAAAAATATATACCAATGCCGAAAGTGTCAACGCGTGGGTCACTCCAGCAACAATTGTAATCTGCCATTCCGTTGCGTCAAATGCTCGCTGTCCCATGAACCTGGCCAATGCACCATCACCCAACCAACAGACAAATCTCAACTCAAATGTGCCAACTGCAACAACTCTGGCCACCCAGCCTCATATGGAGGCTGTCCGTATATAAAAATGGCCATCAATCTTAAAAAAGAAAATCATCTTAAAAAGTTAACAAAGACACACTAAAATATTATGGACATATCCAAGACGACAACCCCGGGAACCACCTACGCCCAGGCACTCACGAAAGCTACTAAGTCATACCAAACACCGATCAACAGGCCTTCAAGAACCCCAACGGTCCATCAGATTACAGCACCATTACCAGCACCAACAGCACCGCCAACGTTCTCGCCACCGACTCCTGATTATTATCCACCGCAGGCACCTGTATGGCTCTCCACCCTGAAAGAAGAAATAGTAACACTAGTCACAACACAATATAACACTCTATCGGCCCAAATTGCTCAAAACACAAGTAGGATCGATTTTATTTTTAACTCGCTTCATGGATAATACAACCCTTCTCATTAATATAATAAATATCGCTGCCATTAATGTCAACTCCATAATCACCAATCACCGTCGTCTAGACCTCATCGAATTCACTTCTAAACATAATCATGACATCATACTTCTATCAGAAACTAAACTTTCATACCACCATAAACCCGTATTCAACAACTACCATATTATTCGCACTGACCGCCCCAACTCCACCCAAGGAGGCGGCACTGCTATCCTCATTAATAAGAAATTCCACTACGACATAGTTCAATCACCATCATCTATTAATAACGAAATCATTGAATTCACAATCATCAAACTTAACACATCAAAAAATCACAAATTTTTTATAATAAGCATCTACGCTCGACAGGATAATCGTACATTATTTATTTCAGAACTCGACAACCTATTTAGGTTGCTTAAACTTCATAAAAACAACACTTACTATATTATGGCAGGAGACCTAAATGCGTGGCGTACAGACTGGGGAGACACCACTAACAACCAACGCGGCTCTCACCTTGCACGCTGGTTCACTAACAATGAAATATTATTTAAATCAACCATATACCCGCCGGATGCACCCACTTTTAAGCCCAGCAACTCCTACCTGGACATTTTCATAGCAGACAGTCGCCTTTCAACCCCCAAAACCATCACTCACACTTCTCACACACTACCATACGACAGCGACCACACCGCAATAGAGCTACTGTTTGCCCTGGATAACGATGGCCTCAACCCACAGAGACTGCACTCTATCAAAGGTCGTCGTAACTTCAGGGGTACCAAATGGAAAAAGTTCCATAAATCACTGAATCGTCTCTACATTACCAGCTTAGACAATAATCGGAACCTCAGTATCCCTGAAGTTGACGACCATCTAGCCATCGTTGCCAGTGCGATCCAGAGCTCTATTGCGATGACCGTACCCACCTTCAAAACTACTAACCACATACTTAACTGCATTAATAATAAAATCATTAACTTCCTTAAACATAAAAGAAAGCTGGTAAAGATATTACATATGTTACACACCCTGGGAGTTCCACCTTGCTCGCTCCTAGTGCGTCACACCAAGACACTACTCAAAACACTTAACAACAACATCAAATCTGAACTGCAACGTGCGACAGAGCGATACTGGTCTAACCAGATCAAATGCATCAACCACCGGGAAACGACTTCCTTCTTCCCTAAAATCAAAAAATTATTCAGAAATACACAATCATATTCAATCAACAAATTACAGATTCATCAACATAACCTTACAATCCTCCAACGCAGTACATGCTCAATAGAAAACATTCCTGTCAGTAACAACAACTACACATTCACAAATCCGGACGACATTTTAAACATTATGGGAGCACACTACGAATATATCAACTCCCCCAGGCATCTTAACACAGGATCGAGAGTAGCCGAAATAGTTAATAACACAACAACGGCCATCAAAGCAGCCTTCAGCACCGCACGCACACTAAACGCACACATCACCCATTTTAATAACGACAATCCTTCCACTAACCCTTCCATCATTCCCCCCTTACATCCTTCCCCGTTTTGCAACATTCATACATTATCCAGATTACTCATTAAATTACCTAATAAAACCTCATGCGGAATTGATAACATCCCTCCCCTCATACTTAAACATCTAACCCCAAAAATCATCACCGCACTCACTATCATCTTCAACAATGCCATTAACCTGAAATATTTCCCAAAATCTTGGAAGCTCGCAAAAATTCTACACATCTTAAAGAAAAATAAAGACCCTTCACAACCAGCGAGTTATCGCCCAATCAGCCTCACCCCTAGTCTTTCCAAAGTTTTTGAATCCACCATCAATACCTCCATTAATACATTTTGCATCATTAACAAAATCATCCCCGACACTCAATTCGGTTTTAAACACAATCACTCAACGACTCACGCAATCCACAAATTATTATCCGATGTGAACATCTTAGTTGGCAACTGTCGTCTAGTAGGGGCAGCACTGCTCGATCCAGAAAAAGCCTTCGATTCTGTGTGGTTAGATGGCCTACTTTTCAAATTACACAAAAAAAAGTTCCCCGAATGGTTGATGCATTTGATCTGGGACATGATCACTAATAAATCATTTATCACATGGGACACCCACCATACCTCATCTCAAACGTTCTCTTGCAAAGAGGGACTGCAACAGGGTACCGTCAATTCCCCTATACTTTTTAATATATTTACCAGCGATCTACTTACTCTCTTTAACCTCAACTCACCCAACAGCATTTCCTCTGCAATAGCTTTCGCCGATGACCTTATCATATACACACACGGCAACCAAGTTCCTACAATCCAAAATAACCTTAATAGCGTAACCAATAAAATCAACAACTACTTCCGCACCTGGAACCTCCGTCTTAACCCACTTAAATGCGAAACCATCCTCTTCCGAAAACCCCAGTCCTACCTATCAAAAATCAATAGAAACACATATAAACAATTCTCAATACAGACTCTTAACCCCGACACCAACATACTTACACCTATACCACACTCCAACACAGTAAAATACCTGGGTGTACAAGTGGATGCACTCCTCCATGGTAATAATCACATCACGACTCAGCTTCGTAAGGCGAGAGCTGCGTTCTTCCTCAACAATCGAATTTTTTACAACAGCCATATAAATAGCAGAACTAAAACCATACTTTACTTATTATTAATTCGCCCCATTATCACCTACGCCGCGCCCATTTGGTGGAATACCAACCATACTATTATGGAGTCTCTCCGCATGTTCGAGCGTAGATGCCTTCGAACCTGTCTTAATCAAACCCGATCGCTATCTTCCGATTATCAGCGCTATATTAGCAATAAAATCATTTATTCATTGGCCAATATCACCCGTATCGATTCATTTACCATTAAACTAACACGTGATTATTTTCATAAATTACCTAACAGCACTAACCCCATCATCCGCTCACTAGCCATCTATAACAATCATCAATCATATATGGAGTTGACTAATGGTTACCCCACTCCGCAATTATTTATTACATGAGACAAAAAAGGGTATATACAAAACGCCCAGAACATCCCTATCTCATACCACTGGCGGCGTAATTGCGCCAATAAGCGAATCGCAATTGATACCGATCAACCACTCTATAACAACCCCTCATATAAATTCAATTATACCATTCCTAAAATCGACTACCTCAACTTCTCCAGACTAAATTTTAATAAATATTGGTGGCTTAATAACGACGACACTTTTATAGCCGAAATCAGAAACCGCCACAATCAATATATACGTCGATTACAACGAGCATAACTTAAACATAGTACCCAATTTATATATACCTAACGCAAGTTCCCCCGCTATCTCTCATTTTTATACATCGCGATTTATCTACCATTATAAATATATCACACGACTATTAGTAGTAAGCAGGTTTAGTGCACCTATGATATAAGTTATATTATTTATTTATTCTTGTATTTATGTATTTATGTATTTATTCTATTTAGCTCATAAGTTTTAGATAATTGGTCATCAGATACCTTAGTAGGGGTTTTAAACGACTGTTTTTTTTTCCCAAGCATACACAACACACCTGACCAGTGTCATTATTTTTATAATCAATTATATTTATTATCCTAGTACTTAGCAAATATTTTTTCATACCATCAATACACATACAGATAGTAGCTAAGTTACCCCTAAACAGGTACATGTTGCTCAATGCCCGACTCACAAGGGGCTATCAATCAAGGTTTTATTTTCTTCATATTATTGTACCATCCAGATTCAATATATAATTTGTATTTAAACAATAAACTATTGATAATAAAAAAAAAAAATTCGCAGAATCGTGAGAGTGGAAGAGAGAGAGTGTGGAAGCAGAACAGGAGTGAAAGAGAAAGAAGTGTAAACAGAGTTTATATACTCTGTCCAAAGAGAACCTGATGCGTGTGGTTGTGTGTGTGGGGCTCACGAGTCAAGCCCAATGCATAGGCCTGTAACCGAAGCACAAGACGAGGATACCGCGAATTTGCGCTAGAATAAGAAAAAATAACGTCGAAATAATCACCGGAATTCCCAAATTTATAGACATCGATGATCGTAAAAATAAGTCTACTGAAGTGAAAAGGAAACGAGAAATAGATTAAGATCAATGGTGAACATTAGATTTAGGAGCATAGGTTAAATCGATACACATTAGCTAGTAGTATACCAGGTGTATGCATAAGTTTTTTCCGTTTTTTTGGAAAAAAAAACACGTAATTTTCAAGGGAAATCAATTTTTGTTTTATTCAAAATATTGGCCATCGGTTTCTACACATTTCGCCCATCTTTCAGGTAACTTATGAATACCATGCCAGAAAAACTGCTTGTCTTTCGCGGCAAACCATTCGTCGAGCCATTTTCCAACTTCCTCGAAAGTGCTGAAGTGCTGCTCTGGGAGCGCGTGCCCCATTGATGCGAAGAGGTGATAGTCAGATGGCGCCAGGTCTCGCGAATACGGCGGGTGCGGAAGGATGTCCCATCCAAGCGATTTCAAGGTGTCTTTCACTACTTTTGCTGTGTGAGACGACGCATTGTCGTGTAACAAAATCCACCCATTTACCGAGGGACCCATTTACCGAGTTTATTGATCTTCCCCATTACTCGTAAACGTCTGCTGATTGTTTCTTGTGACACATGTAATGCTTCTGCTAATTGCCGTTAAGTTTGAGTTGGGTCATCATCCAATAACTCCTGCAATTGCTCGTCTTCGCATTTTTGTGGTCTACCAGAGCGCTCACTGTCTTTCACATTGAAATCACCACTTTTAAATTGTCGAAACGAAATGTCTCACATGTTCTAATCGATGGAGCGTGTTCACCATATGTTTCTACCAGCAAACGTTGACTTTCAGCAGCCTTTTTCTTTTGATTAAATAAGAAAAGCAATGCGTGCCGCAAATGTTCTTTTTCAGGCACAAAACTCGACATGATCACTAAACGATAAAACAAAGATGCTAGTTTTTGACGGACTCAACTTGTGTGTGTTTGTAGGTTAATGTCAGACAAACAAAATGACGTATGTGTCAAATTAATACGCTGCGTACTTTTCGCTGGCGCCATCTCTTAGTTAAACCGGAAAAAACTTATGCATACACCTGGTATAAGGAAGTAGGATTAAATACGTGAATTTTAGGTCGGCAGTGCAAGCTAGAACCGCCCGATTGGATGAGAGAGAGAGAGAAAGTGTAACGAGGATAAAAGAAAAAGAATTGTACACAGGGTTCATACACTCTGTACAAAGAGCGAGTGCGATGCGAGGGACAGATAGTCTAAGGATGTATGTGTACCAAACGAACAGCAATACTGCTACTCGAATAGAATAATAAACCTTTGTAGACACAGAGCATGGATGCATACAAAATAAAATTATAATTGTAGAAATAATCGCCGAAATTACGGAATTAAATGGTCGTTCTAGAAAAATTCGAGTGACCGTAATTAATAAATGACATTTTATGAAATTGTTTCTATTTTGAATAAAGCCTCACTGTCAACCACTACGAAGTCTCTATTAATTAGTCATGTGATCGAGCCCGAATTCCCACGATAAATAAAATATATGTGAACGTGAAAAATTACCGTTACAGTACTCTAATTTAGAAAATGCAAATGTTTCTCGGTGTACATTGCATTATAGTCTGTGGCATAAAAGCATGGGCAATATTGATGAGAAATGACAAACAGATTATTATAACATATTTGCATGCCAGTATCTGAATTTAAATATAAATGTATAGAATAACTATTCCGGCTAGTACTTTTTTATGACATTTAGAGATTAGTATTTTTCAGGACTTTGTATATCCACACACAATAATACTGTTGAAATATATACTTAAAGAATTGTTTCACTTCTAAACCATGTTTTCATGGTTCACGCAAGTATTAAAAATTATATAATACGTCTTATAAATATTTAAAATATTTCAAGAAAAATGCAAAAAACTGTTCCTAACAAGAAATATCATATTTTAAAATGCAATAATGTGATGAAAAAACTACATGGAACAATTTGTTATATAGCACTTTTTAAATGAACGTTTCTCAAGCGTTTTTTTTAAATAGCTTATTTTGAAATAAATATTTTCCCTCATAAAAGTGAACATTACATGAAATAAAATCAGCAATATTCTTAAAAAAAATGATAATTTATAAATGTGATGTTTAATAAATCTTTTTCGACAACTGCTTTGTAAGTAAGAGGAAATTGGAAGAATTCTCTATGTTTATAAACAATTATTAAGATATTTTTAGCGAATAAAATGTATATCGCCATCGTTATTGTTATCCTTTTAAAACGTCAATACGGACACTACGAATACAACAACATACAAATGAACGATAATTGTTGCATCGCCTAGGATATTAAATATTGTATCGATTATTGGACCGCATCACGGAATAAACTCTATTACTTCGACAAACTTCGCTTCAATGGAGAGATGCATGCGACATAATGCACATAAAAAGTATTATGTTTGTTGTTGATGCTGATATGTTGCCAATGCGCGTTTGTAACGTTCATGTAGTGGTGAGTAAGCATTTTATCAAGACGATACATCGAATATATAATATTATCTGCATGAACAATAGAAGTTGAAGAGTTGATTAAAAGAAGAGGATCTGTTCGCACTATCGCTAACACAACTTACAAGAATCAACGTAGAAATGTGTCATTCATTACTTTTGTATAGATAATTCTTATTATCACCCAATCCGTAATTTGTGCCATTGGTGTTTCTTCAAGAAACAAGAGGGAGTAACAATGGAAATTATTTCAATTGAAGTGCCCAAGAAGACCAACAATTGTAGTCATCGCTCCGTGTGGATTTTTCATAAGAAGACGGATAACTACGCAAAAATGAAGACTGCAACAACGCAGATTATATGAAATGTAGTTTGCACATACAGTTCATAATGTAAGACAGCGAGGCCAATATCAAGATACATTACAGGTACGTACATATTGTACGTGAGGATATACATTATTTTTGGTGCGATTTAATTTATTGTAGCACTTTTGTCAAGCAAAACAGCTGCATAATCTCATTGGATGTATGTGACAAGAAAAGAAATAGCATAAGAAAGAGCCATGAAGAATTATGCATATATATCCTACGATTAACTTGCACAAAAATCGCATGCAACGTTATACAAACATCCAAGAAAACAACTTCGAGAAAACATGGAACAACCTTAGGACTACGTGATTGCTATGAAAAGAAGCACGACGTTTCATTCAAGAAATAAGGGACACCCTATTATTGTCATCTATAGACACTCGAATATAACTAAATCGAGCAACGTGAAGTGTATAGATTTCGTAACGTTTAGTGACATACATTTATGCTAAAAAGATATTGGCTAAAAAGATATTCAATTTTTTCATAAATCAAATGTTTACATATTAAACGAAATATTTGAAATCGCAATCTTCAACTTTTCTCTTAGTTGCAATGCATATCATGCGAAAATGTTTTCAATAAGAATGTGCAATAAATGCTACTTTTTGTAGGAGAAGAATCTCCTATTTCATAATGTGCAGTCTTATGAGGAAAAAGCGTAATTATAAAAACACTAAACAATACAAACTTAGTTTTTAAAAATGCTATTTGAGAATTGTTAATTTTTTTCATATATGAAAACGTTCACAAATATGATATTTCTTGCTGGAAACAGCATTTGATTACATGTATCAAAAAATATTTAAAGCAAAAAAGAATAATTGGCGAAGCACACACATACACCTAAAAACTAGGTATGACGTCCGAGTTGGACCAGTGTGTACATGATTTTTGCCACCGACGTTTCGTGAAGATTTCTTTTTACTTTACTTTTTCAGGTTGATCCTAATTCAGATAAAGTGAATTGACATATTCACAAAACGCATCGGATTATAAATCAATAACATGACTTCAACCTACATGTCTAACCTAGTGATGCAATTCATTTACCGCAAAGAAACCACAAACTCACTGCGAAAGTGTTTGATACAAACATAACAAATTTTCTGGAAACCAAAAATAAAAAACTATTTATTTTGCACGGATTATTAAGCATAATGAATAAATGCATAGTGATACGTGTTAAATAAATGGTATTTCATCTCCGTTGTCTTCAGTCATTTTTTTTTATGTAATGTGTTTCGCTAATCTGGTGCTTAATTTCCTGTTGTTACTTAAAGTATCATGTTAGATATAGTACGTGAAGTATGAACGCTTTATTCAATGTTAGTAATGAGAACTCTATCGTGCTCTTGCATAACTTTCCCGTTTCTATGAACTAACGTAAGAAAATATTAAATAATTGTTTGTTTCATTTATTGATACTTGAATATATTCCAGTTCAATGTATATATACATTACAATTTCCAGCGAACATCAAATAAGAGTAATAGCATCAATGTCATACTTTCCTATTCGATAATGTGATGTTACATATACGTTATAATCACAACGTTATACGTGATACTTATATACGTTATATTTACACTGTTGAGAAGGAAATTAAAAGATTGGTGTTCTATTACTGTTAGTTACTCTTTGTTGGGCTGTACTTAGTCGTTTTTTTTAGTCGTATTCGCTTCATTATAATTAACAATTATTGATATTTTCTTGATGATGGAAGAAACCACCACCTTCTCGCGGTTTCCGTCGAGCAACAACATGTACGTCGTACATTTATGCGATATTATAATAACAAACACATGTATATAATTAAAAAGAACATAACGTTGCTTTCATTTAATTCGTGGTAATAAATTATTAAGTATATTGCCAAATATATATATATACTAAAGAAGAAAATAGCGTACACGTTGGCCAATAGTGGATTGCGTTCTTTTGGTAATTCTTCCAACAATCGTTAACGCGGTTGGTTGGATTAACTGTTATATTTTTAGTTCTCAGAAGCTTTGAATCAAATTTGGGTATCTTAATTTGCTAATGCAGCTTAACAACGATAATCAGTGAAGCGTGCGCGTTATATCTCTCATTCGCGGCCGATGACAGTTCGAGTTCTCGTTGTGTCAAATTTTTTAAGCAACCATTACACTTTATAGTCCATTCTTTGCAGCAATAGTACTGATACGGTTTTTATGAGGTATAACATGGCCCGTATCACATACGTAATAAAACAAGAAATAGCAAAATTATGTAAAATATAAAATAACAATAATCAATTAATCGTGAAATGCAATAATTACTGAAAAAAAAATTTGTCACTGCGTGGATTCGAATTATCATCGACCGCAAATTAACATACGTTACGCGCTCGTCTCATTGTCAGTCAGAGTTAAATGTATCGCGCGACAGCCCGAGCACTAGCAGCAGTAGCCGCGCGAGCAGCCCGAGCCGAGCGAGAGCGAAAGAGACAGACAGTCATATATCTGTCTCGTTCTATTGTCCGATGCTCCACGAGCTCGGGCGTTTGCTTGTGTGCGTCGTGCTGCTGAGGCCGCTTTCTGGCAGCTCTGCCTCCGACTCCCAAGTATCGTTGGTTCTGCGCCGAGTTGTATCCCACCGATCCATGTGGCCGGGTACAGTAAATAAACTTTCAATCGAGAAACCAACATAGATTCTACAGCAACATTGAGTCAGAATAAAAAAATGTCTTGTCTCAGGGCCCGCTTTACGCTTATGCCTTCACGCCCGCTTATCCGCTTATATCGACAACCGTGAATCGCGAATCTACCGTCAGGAGCTGGAACTAACAATTAGATAGCATAGACTGCAATATGGCCGCGAACACGATTTTGACATATCCGTTCGTACTTTT